>CAKNXH010001475.1:103060-182619 GCA_932178445.1 Andricus quercusramuli | reverse complement strand
ATGGGACGTTCTTAGTCAAACGGAACAGAGCTGTGCCCAAAATTTATATGAATGAATTTAAGTCATCGAGAGCTTAAAATGTTCCTCCTTGATCCTACTTTATGGACTCGTGTAGCCCTTTCAAAAATTTCAATATGGCGGCGAGAAAACATGAACAAATCGAAAGGTCGAATCAAAAAGCTTGTAAGAAAAAAGGATCATCGTTCGATTCCATTGATTAAGGTCGTGAGCTGTTGCCAATTGACGTGCTGAAAAAATTAGTGTGGTAGGTTGATGAAATTCAATATGGCGGATCCAAGATGGTGACTAAAATTTCGAAATCGTCAGGTTGATGCAAAATTTGGTTTTCGGGAGTTTTTGAGGTCGCTGAAGACGAATCCGAGGTCAGATTTTTAAAATTCACAATAGCAGATCCATCATGGCGCCGAGAGACCCTGAAAATCCAGCTACTATCTGTTTCAAAAATCCTGGCCCCGCTACAAATCATTGAATATCTTAATAGAAAAAAAAATCGCTCAAAGAAAGGAAAAACATTTTGCCAATCCTCATTTCATTACGAATAAGTGCAATATCATTGGATTGCGATGCGCCCATAATTTTAGATGCAAATTCGCAGTGAAGGTGAAAAAACGTGGTTAGAAGTACCCTGTAACACTCTATTTTGTTACGTTAAAGTTTTTACTCAAAAATTCATGAGATTGTACTTAATTCATTCAACATCATTATTTAAACTATTCAAATTGTATAATACATATTTAGAGAAGGAGAAGGTTCAATACAAGCGAGGATAGAGTTATCATAATTATTAGCATCTTAGTAATTTATTAAATATCGGTATATATATATTATGATGCTATTCATTTAAACGACCTTTGATTGAAAACACAAATTAAAATGGTCGAGCGATTGATCAGTAGTTTTCTCCCAACAAGGAAACGAAATCGATTACGAGTCACACATTCAATAAAATTCGACACACCAAACACATTTTATAAATATCAAACAAACACACTAGATCAATTAAAATACGAGAGAGACAATTAAATATATATTACATTTCGAGAGCGCTTGGAATTATAAGAAAAATACTTATCGATAATAATTGGTTGACTTCCTTAGATGACGTGTGAGGAAAATGTCGCCATCCGCGAGACTATGAATTTGTTAGCGGTTATTCAGATATTCGGTATTTCCACAGGCGAGCAAATCCTAATCATTTCCGATTTAGTAATAAGATCAGGAGCACATTGCTAGATGGGGCCTCACATACATCCATCAGCATTATTTATTGAGAAGAATCAGATTGGAGTTCCGGTTATCTAAATTTGCCACGCTGTAATTTTCACAAAGAACCACGGTTTTACAATCGACACAAAAAAACTAAGATTTCATACACCCACGTATTTACAAATGATATGTTACCTGCTCAGATGCAGAGGCGAAGCTCTAAACAAACGTGGCAAAAATGGATTTTTTGATACACTTTAAACGTCACAAGCGAAATTACTATTCGCAAGCGTCTCTTAAGTAGAAATGACCAACTCGTCTCGCGCTAACAGCTTTCCCTACTCCAATAGCCGAAAATTTCATTAACCAATCATACGATCCATAATTACCGTCAGCACACATTCATATCATAAATGAAATATTCGCCAATCTCCGTTCGTCGTAGGTTCACATTTTCAAGTTTCGCGAACCAAACATTGTGCGCGAATATTCAAATAATATTTTCCTTACAACCCTTTATACCTTGGTCAACTTTCGACCGTTCTATTCTGTAAAAAATTCATTAATTGTTTAATTAATTAATTAATTTTTTTCAAAGAATGTACCTATTTCATTTTTGGTTGAAACCTTACAATTTATAAGTTGAAAATTCCACAGAATAAATGTTTCTCGGAACATTCCTGAAACATTTCAATTCCATTCCGAATTCATTATCCATTGATAGGAAAAATGTATACAAACATTTTTAGCATCTCTGAGCAAAAATAAAACTTTTTTGCTATTCGCACTTGTTCGTGGAGTACATTGTTTACAATTCACAGTACTACACAAAAATAATTAGATCTCTTGAAAGAGAAGAGAAAATCTTCCGATCACATGAAAACTTCTCTCTGTGAATAGTTCTAAAGAAGTTTCTATTTTTGAGAATCTGAACTATCCATTTGTTAATAAAAAGTCATCTAGTATTACCTGTGTCATAATTTCCCCTAAAACAGTTGCAAAACCTATACCTACCATTAACAACATTGTTTACTCTTTATGGAATCTCGTCTTTATTATTAATTATCAATAATCTTTGACAGGAACGCAAGTTTTTTGCTGTCGTGAAATTTTCTCATACGACGAGCCATTATGTATTCACAGCCTTTCAGGTAATATATTTTTCATAAATTCACGATCCCTTCCGTAGTTGCATGTTTTTATGGAAAACAGAAAGAATACACAACCATGAAAAATCAAAAAACTGAATTCCGTTGAAAAGTAGCGCACGATGATTCTGAATATGCCTACTTGATTCATAGCCCAATGATGTTTTGTAGTTAAGAAAATTCTTATTTTTCTTAACTTTGTGCAAACAATCAGGAGACGGAAATTTTGAGTGGAAACAGGCTAGGTGTCTATCATTTTTTGTATGTTATCACATGAAGTCTTGATTAAGTTTATATATCTTCATCAAGCTTGTTAAAAAAAAAGAATTAAGAAAAAAATGTATACGATAGAAATAAACTTCTTTAGATATTCAAGTTCATCATTGTCTAAGGCAACTTGTTTTTACAACGTTTTCTCTATAATTGCAATTTTCCTGAAAAATTGTGAAAATTCAAAACCGAAACAATTCAAATTTGAAAGAACAATTTGGATCGCATTGATCGCTTGTCTTTTTTAAATTGTAAAAATGCTAATTTTTCAATTCTGTTTGAATAATCAGAAAACGACGTATTGAAATTGAGACAGGCTTCATCAAGTTTATAATTTTACAGTGTGATCTTCTTGTATCAATGAAGTCAAGAACAACATACGATCGCGTCATCTTAATTAAACTTGACTATTTTCCACCTTTTTCGTGTTTATGACGCTTTTTTAATCATTGCGTACAGTTCTGAATAATTTTTTCTACCGAGCAATTAGTTTTCCTCTATTGAATTAGGAAATAACTCATCTAGTCGAATCACTGATTTCCTACGAATCATTGGTCGCTCATTTTACGCTAATAAAATCTGCAAAATCTCGCTAGTAACCTTATAAATTTCACCAATTTTATGAAGAGATACCCCAAAGTATCTTTAGTATAAAGAAAAGAGTTATTCAATTGGAATAACCTTTTTCAGGCACTTTTTCTCGTACATATATTCATCCTGATGCTTATTCGAGGCTAATAATTTTTGCGAAGTTCCGAAGTAATTGCAATTTTCTAAGTGAAATAAGAAAAATATACAGCTAAAAAAATTTTTAAATCAAGAACATGTGGAAAAGTAGCGCATGAAGATCCTGCATATGTATAATTCATTTCAAATCCATTCGTATAATTAATTCAGAATTCATTGACCCGGTGTAATTTTAAGAGTCTGAAAAATTCTCATCCATCTCCAATTTGTTTGAACACTCAAAAGACAATACTTTGAGATTGAGGCATACTACGTCGCGTTTACAACTTCACAATATACGACCTCATTAGTATAATAGAGTTAAGAGTGTAACACTCTCGCGTTATCTGATCAAACTTTTTTATTTGTCATGTTTTCCATTTTTATACCATTTTTTGTACTGATTATATGTATATAGTCCGAAGTGAATCATTTGTTTGCATCAAGGAATTAGTTGCCTTCCACTAAGGTATTAGCAAATATATCAAATAATCAAATAACTCATTTTCTACTTCTCTTTCGTGGCTCAACTTGAGAATTATCAAAGCTGACGCTTAGTCAGGGCAAATAATTCTCATGAATTTTGCTAAAAAATTGCAATTTTATATAGATAATGAGGAAAATATACATCCAAAAATGGTTTTGAAAATCAGAAGCAGAGCTCTGTTGGCAAACAGCGCATAAGAATCCTGAATATGCATAATTAATTAATATTTTGATCCATATTGATTACATATTGATCCATCACATGTTCAAGATTGTATAAGAAGCTTATTTTTCTTAACTCTGTTCAAAAATTCAAAAGGACATATTTCAAAAATGGAAACAGACTGAGTAACGTTATCAACGTCTCGGCATGGCCTTCTTATTGTTTCAATAGAGATAACAATGTTACACCATCACCTAGTTTCATTGAACTTTCCTATTTTTCACGTTTTTCACGCTTACAACTTTTTTTAAAACTATTACATACGCAGTTTCCATTTTGTTTCTACAGTGTATTTATTTTTACACTATTGAATTAGAAAATATCTTGGTAACTCGAATTTTCAATTTTCTACCAACCTTTAGTGGCTCAGTTCCTGCTATTGAAATGTGCAAAGTTTCATTAGTAATTAGTTGAATTTTACTCATTTTGGCTCAGTGAGCAAAAGAACTTAAAAATTTTCCTCGTCTCTTATTAATAAAATAGATTTTTTTTTAATCTTTCCAATAATCTCTTGCACAAAATGAAATATGTAACTCTTGTGACATTTTCTTGTATGTCAATTCATTGTTTATTCACAGCTTTTTGAACTATATATTTTACCCAAATCTCCACTCCCTCACAAGCCACAATTTTCAAGTTATCAAACAATGTGCTATTGTGCAAATTTTTAAGAGTTTGGTAATTTAGAAATTACCAAAAATTTTACAAATTCTGAAAAAGTGGGAGCACTTTGAGAAAGCCATGGAAAATATATGGGAGAAGCTTGCCAAAAATAAGGGATGCGCGGATAAATGGGAAGGATGGAAATGGGTATTAGTAGATGGGTAGGGGGAGTTCTAACTCAAGATTCCTGTTACCGACATGTTACCGACAACGCTAAAAAAGCTTGGTTCATGTTAAATTTAGAAACTTCAAGATTGACATGGGGGGGGGGGTGTATTTAAATTGATAAATTATTGATGACGTTATATCCGCTTTTACATTTCAAAGGATGTCATAATTGCAAGGCAATGTTGTTTTTCAAATTTAGGAATCATTTTTCTAAGAAGCGAGTTTGATTTTTCAATTACAAATTCCTCAGCGATCCACCCTTTGATATTTGCCGATAAACGAATTGTTGATGTTATATATTTTCCATAGAATTGGGCAACAAACGTAAGTGTAACGTTGCTCGGTCTTTAATAAATAAATTCCAGAAGTATAATGTGTCACTCATATGACGTCATCACTTTGACATTTTTTGTAAATAACAAATCCCTTGGCAGTATTGCCTTCAATGTTGCCGACGAAACGAATGGTTTAAACATTTTATAACTACGTCATAAGTATGAAAGCCTGTATTTGATTTTCTAAATAACACGTTTGGTGTAAACAGTTCTTGAAATTCCAATTTCAGGTTTCTGTGAACAACTTCAAGGTTTTTTATCATTTTAATTAAGCATTTCGTGTAAACATTTCAAGATTATTTATGGTTTTAATGACAAATTACATTACGTTCTGAAACGTTTCCATAGAACTGCATTATTCTTCGAAATGATGTCAATTTTCTAAAAATGAGAGGAGAGGGAAAATATTATTAAAGCGAGAAAATTCTTTTCTTTCACCAGTCTGTAGTTGGATGTCAAGAAGTGCGGGACAGCCGCACGATCTGAAAATTCGTATAGATCTATTTCTGGAAAATATTCAAGAATTCAAAGAACTGATTCATCTACAATCAGATATTCGAAAGCTTACAAGAAAATTAAAAAATGTAAATCTTGAAGATAACAAGCAGTGAAAAAAGATGAATTTTTCAATTCAAACAAAACCGCCCTCAATGAAGACTTTCTTCCATCAATCAAGCTGACAGAGCAAGAAATCAACAAAAAATACGAAATAACAGATATCAAGAAAGCTAAAACAAAATATGGTATGAGAACATTCGTAATCATGAAAAACAAATTTTCCATTTTTCTACCTGAAAGAATCGCCTGTTCAAAGAGGAAGAAACATTGTGCATGCACGCGAAGAAAGCTTGTGAAGATCAACATCTTGGCATGGTGTATTTGGGTGGCAAGTGCAATTCCATTGCATTTGTCAAAAAAAATATGTAAAGTGTCATCAAAATCAACATGTCTTATACTCCTCGAAGTCAAATGTTACATTGACTACATACAATCTGAATTCATCATTCACAAAGAAAATTATCGTGGGTGCTGAATTTAAAAAAGATGGAAGGTTAACATCATCGATGAAACTTTTAGCTAGTCATCCTTATGCGAGTATAACCTTAAATGTTGACGAGCGGAAATGGTTAAAAAGTGATTTCAACATCATGTCAATGTACTTTGATGCTCAAGAGAAGCAATAATGCATCGACTGCGGAAATTTCCGTATACACATGACGATATCTTATGGCGATTACATATTGGCTTTAGAGCAAATTCAAAAAACAGAAGTTGAAACCAGAAAATATTACCCGTTTATACTACAAAAAACGTTTGCTGTTCTCCAGGAAGTCACTCCTTGTATCAACCGGTATATTCTAGAAGATTTGGAAGTCTGTTTCTTGAAATGATTATTTTCCACAATCAAAATGCGTGTTAAGAAGTGATTCAGAAATTAGCAGAACTCAGATGTGTGAATGGTACCTTTATACATTGAAAATTTTATGTATTTTGTCAGTAAGAAAATCTTGATTGAAATATATAATTTAAAATAAAATAAGCCTTTTTCCATTTACTAGATTATGGGTAGGTAGATGTATAAGTAATAAGATACATATGTTTGAAAATATTTAACTGTATTCAGAAAAACTTATTATTAATACAAAAGATACTCATAAACTAGAATTTTCTATTCAAATATTGTGAGAATCGTCAAAAACTTGCATATAAGTCACTGTTTCAGTATTCTTAACATGAATTATGGTAAATATTTCAGTTGTCCAATTCGGTGTGTATCCTTTCTCAAAAACATGCTTAAATTTACTCATACGTACTGTATCTCCAACTTTAAATTTAGCTTCTTTAACTGCTTGTTTCACATTGAAATTTGTGTATACGTCAAACAATAATTTTTTCTCATTTTGCTTATCAACATCTTTTTGTTTCATTCTAATAGTCTGGTGTTTGGTATCGTTGTAAGAAAAAATTCAATCTTTCAAAATATCTGTCCACTTACAATTACCCTGGAAGCTAAATTGCATCCACATTTTATTTTTTAACGTGCGATTAAGTCGCTCGCGAATTGATGCTTTCAAATTACTAAATGTCGACTACAAATTTATTGTATATCGCTCCCTGAGATTTTCAAAATGTGAGTTGTAAAATTTTTTACCTCTATCAACTTGTAAATTTTTTGGTACGCGCCCTTCATCAAGTACAGATTCCATGGCTGCAGCTACATCTTCACCCTCCTTGGATTTAACGGAAACAGCCCAAGCAAATTTTGAAAATATGTCCATCACAGTTAAGATGTACTTGTATCCTTTGCTTACTCTTTCGTATGCTTGCATTTCAACAAGATCAGCTCGCCAGGTCTCATCAATTCCACGGATGTCAAAATGCTGACGTTGGTAATTTCTTCTAGCTGGGTTATGCAGCTCCTTCACCAACTGCTGCTTCTCAACGTCCAGTTTTGAGTGCATTCATTCTAGTGTATACTTGACTAATGAGCTCTGAGTTTTGATACACCAGTTTTTGAATCGATTCATCATCAATTTTCACATTTTGAAAAAGCTCATCTGTGGAATTCTCTAAAGTCTCAATTATCATATTATTGTTGACTACTTCAGTTCGCACAACCTTATATCATTCACATCATAATCTCCTTCAGATGTGACTTTCAACCCATATCCAGGAGGACCACGACTTGTACTCTCTGTTCGCTCAGTATGACGTCCGAATTCATCGATGCTTATCTTGTAAATAATGAAAATCTTGACAAAACACTTATTAATATATCATTCCAGCTTCTCGCAGTTCTCTAATAATTGATATAATTTCGTTTGTGTGACTTGGATTTCCAGCTGCTGGAGATGCTTGCAGTAGACGTAATCTATCCACTCATTCATTTGGATCATCCCAGTAAATGTAGTCTGATTTATTATCCTCTGTGCTAATCATATATTTTGGAATTAAACCCTTACCTAATGAAAAACACTTCTTATTATGTTTACTAATTGTTGAGGGTGATGATACATTTATTTCTTTAGCTATGAAATTATGAAACTTCAAAGTTCTATTATCACGAAGTGTCCCATCAACTTTATACAATTTTTCATGTGCATTTGTTGAAATGATGATTTCTTTATAATTTTCAAAGTCATCTAAGCTTATTGAATTTTCTGCTGGATCCTTTTTAAACAAAAGTTCTAACAAGCCTTTAGTTGTTGGATACTTGCTTTCACCCACAATAATATGGTTCGGTTCAAAATTTATTGTGAATCACCAATCACTTATCTATTGTTAGTTAATTTTCGTACATCAAATGTAACATCTAGATCCTTTTTTTTCTAACATTTCAAGATAATTTTTCACAATACTATTTCATGAAGTGGTACCTATTCCTTCTTCAGGAACTTCTGATGTTTTTGAATCTGTATCCACAGCTGATTCAAATGAAGTTTCAGCATAATCTTCCAGCTGCGAATCTTCTTTAGATTTACTCTTTACTTCATTTTTGACTTTATTCTTGACTACATCTTCAACTGGATCAATTCTTTTAACAGTTTCAAACCCATTGACTATTTTCTCAAGCAGTGTAATGATTGGCCTGAAGGTATCATGTAATGTCTGCTCAACTGTTTCTTTAACCAACTTCAGTAATCTGTGCTTTCGTCGAATCGCTTCACTAGCTTCAGCAATTTTACGCAAAATACATTTTTCCTAATGAAAGCCCTCCTCACGTGTAGATATGTAAATGCCACAGTGTACAAAGTGCGACTGTCTCTATGTAACCATTACAAAAATATATATTTCTCTTCCAGATTAACAAAACAGTCAAAACCTTTTCTATATCTACCTTCATTTAGATTTCTGTCCTTATCAATTACAACAAATCTATGCTTATCATCATTCAAGCAAACCATAAGCACGTTTGAATACGAGCATATGTCTGGCTCAGATAGAAACAGTCAACATCCTTGTGCCTCCCCATTGAAAAAATGCTTTTATATTATCTTGCTTCTCACAAGCTACATCATCAAATAAAAACACTGAATTTGAATAAGCTTCACTTGGTATTACAACATCATCATGCTCATTATAAGCTATCTACTGCCATCTACTGAGTGAAGAACTTTTTCTAAAAACTTATATTTTGGTTGATTCAGAGATTTAGAGTAAACATAAACATTTTCAAATCTCAATCCATTTGGGTGTATTGATAGAGCCAACAAAGCATTTGTCTTCCCACAGTTAGAAGGTCCACAAAATATTGCTCGTACACTGTTTGGTGATAAATGTCCATGCCGTTTTCCTTTTTTCCCATTTCGAACAAGAGAATCGAAGTTATCAATGCATATTTTTATGGTTTGTGTTTCGAGCTGCATCTTGACTATGACTGAATGAAAAACTATGAATGTCAGGTTTAAAAAGTGCACTCTTCAGTCTGAAAGTATCTCTCAAACAGATATGATTGTTCACGGAAACAAACCTAGAGTCAGTCGCAAGCGAACCTTGAAAGAGGCTAGACGTGGCAGCGGACTGTTGAATAACATCATTAACAGACTTCCAGTAGAGTTACATCTTCCTGGATACCAGTATTATGGACCAGGCACGAAATTAGCAAAACGACTGGCGCGATAGAGTATTAGCTGAAGAAGCTTGGAAACGTGTATTATCTAGAGAGTCAGGTATAGGTGAAAAGGCGGCTGCATGGAAGATAACTAGCGCAATGAAAATTAAATCAAAATTTGGTATGGGTCTTAAAAATAAAAAGTCTGTTACCACACTCAAAAAGATCGTTACAGCAGCTCAAAAATCAATGATACCAAGTAATGATGGACAAACTGTTATTAAATCTGCTCTCAGAGGCGCGCGTGCAGCTGTTAAAAAAGATGGTGGAAAAAGAAGTGTAAAGAAACCTCGCATTTCACCAGTTCCAAAGAAAGTGGGTGGTTTGCTACCCTTTCTTATACCCATCTTTGCTGGTCCAAGTGCCACTGAAGCACTAGCTGGTGGAGCTGCGGGAATAGCTAAAGCTATCAATGATTCAAATGCTGCAAAACGATAGCTTGAAGAAAGCAAGCGTCATAATGAAGTAATGGAAGCCATTGCCGTGGGGAAAGGTCTTTATTTGAAACCATATAAAGGAGGATTGGGATTTTATATAAAACCATATACTCAAGGAGCAAGACTTAAGTGCAAGTCAAAAAACTCAAAGTGACGCTACCTCACCGAGCACGAACCGATTCAGATCTACTTAAATTCACAAAATCTTTAAAAATTCAAAATTTTCGAGGTGTTTTTATGCGAAATGGATGAACAGAGGGTGGGCCTCGTAAATATGAAAGTGCAATTGTTAAGCTTGACGATAAAAACAATTTAGGGGCTCATTGGGTTGCGTATAAAAAGATTAACAACAAAATAATTTATTTTTAAAGCTTTGGTAATCTTCGGCCACCTTTGAATCTCTTCAAGTATCAAGGTGTTGGTAGCGTCATATATAATCATGAAAGGTAACAAAATTATGATACATTTGTGTGTGGGCATTTATGTCTGCAATTTTTATGTAATCAGTTAAACTCTAATAGCATGTATAATCTATATAAATGCAGAGACTAATGATTTCAAAACAGTCAAACGCTAGCCGTCATCATGGATGATTCATTAACACTAACAATATCGGGATCTACTTCCATCCTAGAAAGTCAGTATTTCCCTCCAATTGAATTATCTCCATATAAAAATTACGCTTTTGGCCTTGTTGAATTTCAAACCTTCAATTCGATACCTAATGTAGACATTGGTCAAAATAAATTTTATGTGGATGATGAAATAATTGAAACACCTACGGGGAGTAATAAAATAAGTGACATAAAGCGCTATCTACAGAATTTCTTATCAAGAAAGGGTATCGAAATTCATATTGAACCAAACAATAATACTTTAAAAAGTGAAATTCATTGCAGTCACGACATAAATTTTGAACCCAAAGATTCTATTAGTCATTTGCTGGGGTTTTCCCCACGCAGACTAGAAGCTAAACAGGTTTATGAATCTGATCAACCAGTATCAATCATAAAAGTGTATTCTTTGAGAATTGAGTATAGCATAACGACAGGTGTATACATTAATGGTCAGAAAGTACATACTATTCATGAATTTTTTCCTATGGTGCCACTTCGATATAAGATAGTGGAAGTACCATCTCATGTCATTTACTTACCAGTCGCCGTGCAGACAATAGATCATATAACGCTCCGTATAGTCGATCAAGACAGACATTTGGTGAATCTTCGTGGAGAAATTATAAAAATCAGACTACACATCCAGTCTTTACGATAATAGGTATTGTTTTCAATAAGAAGGTTGGCTTCAGCTACAATACTTTACTACCATGTCGCAAGTGCATCAGTCGACAACGAGCTGTCAAAGGGTTGACAGCTCAGAACATGCTGCTGCTGACAAGGCGGGCCTCAAGGTTACACCACTCGCGAAAAAAAGAGAATAAAAAGATTCAATATTTTTGTGCTTGCCCCTGTATTTTTGTATATCGACGTTTAATTGTTTGTCATGGAAGAGGAAATTCTAAACATTGAAACTCCCATAATTTTTCACGAATCTATCGCTCATTGTGAAGTACATGCATATCAGCCATATGCCTCATCAACCTTTAATAATAGTAATGAAATTCGAATTTCTCTGCAAAATCAAGATCATTTTCTTCTACCTAGCAAGATCTCACTTCACGTGCAGGGAAGATTGGTAAAGACTGATGGAACTCCAGTGGACAATACAGTTTTGGTTTTCAACGCCATCTGTCATTTGTTTTGAAGAAGCAAGATATGGAATCAATGCTATTGAAATTGATAAAAATAAGAATGCTGGTCTCACTAGCCTTACGAAAAATTATATATCTTTAAATCCTGGACAATCACATTACGTGGTGAATACTGGTTGGCTTGAAATAAATAATGATTCATGCTAAACATGAACTTATTTTGACAAGATCAAAAAGTGATGCAAATTCCATCTCGCAAACAGCTCCCAAAGAGCTGTATAAAATTGAAATTAGTAAAATAGAATGGTTTTTACCAAGCGTTAAATTGTCAGATTAGCGAAAAATTCGGCTGCTAAAATATACTGAGAACGATCCATCTATTTCAATAAGTTTTCGTACTTGGGAATTGTATGAATTTCCACTACTTCCAACGACTTCAAACCATGTTTGGACTGTAAAAACATCATCACAATTGGAGAAACCGAGATTTTTTGTATTAGGTTTTCAGACAACCAGAAAACACAATACTAGTAAAAACTCTAGCCAGTTTGATCATTGCAACCTAACTAATGTGAAACTATTTTTGAATAATCATAGTCATCCTTATGGTAATTTAAATTTTAATATTAACAAAAATCAGTATGCTCCACTTTATGAAATGTATACAAACTTTCAAACTGATTACTATGGTAAAGAACCTGAACCTGTTGACGACCAAGAATATGGACCTGTTGACGTTCGTTTGGAATTTGAAAGTAGTGAAAATTTTACAGCTCAAACATTAGCATATTGCCTTATCTTACATGATCGTGCAATTGAATATAAACCAATAAGTGGTGCGGTGAAAAAATTGATATAAAACTATTGTAAGCAGATTGAATCAGTTTAGTTGCTTACGAAATGGAATACGTGATGGATAGTTCAATGATGATGCGGTAACTTTTCGTGTTTTGTTTCAATCTCCTTGCGAATGGAAGTGCATTCCATCAAAGTATAGATGTATGAATCGATGGTTGGAATATAATTTTCATGGGCTACCGTGGAATATTGGCGATGTACCTTATACGTTTGTGAAAGAAATCTTAGAAACTATTTTTAAGGATGCTAGTAAAATTCATGTGAAAGCCATGAAAAAGAAAAATTTGTTTAAAAAGTCTGGTACTCAGAAATCAACGCAAATTATTGACATGCATGATATGGAATGTCCTTAATTGAGAATATTATGCGATGAGACATCTACTAATGTATGCCTACGTCATTCAAGCACAACAAAATTTTACTGTGCACTTCAAAATGTTACTTTATTGAAAAATTGGTTATTTTGAGATAATTAAGAATCAGGTATAAGAAATAAGTGTTTTTCAACTTTTTTAGTTTTAAGTTAGTATATAAGCTTCAAAAATGTATTTTTTCCATGAAGAAATAAAATCACATACATTTGAATATAAAAAGCTGTTTTTTATTTATAACTCATAATTTTATATATCTTAATGTTTTTTAGGTTATTAAATAAAACAGTAAATATGTTTGACTGTCCATTCATTGAAACCAAGAACTTTGTCTCTTCATAATTGATATAAAAATTATTTTTCACAGTAATAAATACGAGAGTTCATAGTTCAGTCAATAGTTCATATTATTCACTCATATCTTATAACAGTATTCGCTCAAGTTTACAAACTGCATTCATTCATTCATTCAGATTAAATGTTGTGTCCGCACCAGGTTTTGCAAGAAATTAGAGTCTGCTTATAATCGTGGAATGTTATTGTTCCTAAAGTTGACTCTTTAACCCCTTTTGCCTTTTTCCCCCCATCTTCGCCTAAAACTTTATAGACATATGATTTGGATCGCAAACCAATAAATTCAGTAATTATTTCACCATTATTTCCATCCTTCATCAAACTCAATACTTTGTTATTTGGAAGACGTATACCGTGGTCATTATTTGGTGAATAGTCTGATGTATCGAATTTGTTCGAATTTTTTTCAATATAAACGTAGACGTTGGGAACTGTGAATTGATATATTAGGATGTTTGTGTCCGTATACAGTAATTTTGCATTGTTACCAAATGTGTTCTGAACATAATTATAATGAAAATCATAAATTATTATTTTTGATATGTCAAGAACTGTTAACGCAGCACAAATTGGTGTATTGAAATTAATTTTTGTTTGATTCATTTCTACGATCACCATGTCTTCACCGAATATGGTGAGGCTATGAAATTTTGGCTTTGCGATTGAATTTTTCACACCATACCGCCCATCCCATTTGGTTACAATCCTTACATCTTTATGCTTTCTAACATTCTCCATAGTTTCACCAAAAACTGAGTTATTCATTAATTTCTAAAAGGTTTTCTGAAACTGATTTTCTCCTACAGTCTGTATTTAGATCAATGTAATCTTTTAACCATGGTTTCTGTTTAAATTGTAATACTCTATGGACCTTAGTTAGCTTCATTCCCAAGGATAAATATTTTTTCAAATTTCTATAATGAACTAAAATTAATTAACTTATAATTCATACATAATCGCCAACGGCGATACCACGCTGAAAACACCAGTTCTCGTAAGATCACTGAAGTCAAGCAGTGTTAGGCGCGGTTAGTACTTGGATAGGTGACCGTTCAGGAATGCTGCGTGCTGTTCGCCCGTCGTGTATGTGGTGAGCCTACACTATTAGTAAATAATCCACTTGAAACACTACCCGAATCGGGTAGTGTCACGCCTACCCCGAAAGGGAAATGGCTTAATGATATAAAAAAAACTCTATACTTTTTCTTTGGTAGCAAATTTGGTAATAATTTTGGAATTTGTGCTATTCGCTCATAGCGGCATCATATTGGTTATTAATATCAAAGTACATTATGTAAAACTCTGGTTCATTTAGATTGAAATTTAATCCCATAAATCTATTATTTGCCTTTGCATATCTATTCGAGCATTGGGAAACCTCACCGCGAATACCTTTTTCAATAAATAACAACATCTCAACATCTGTGAAAAAATCGAGTCCAATTCCTGAAGGTTTAACATTGCATCAAAAGCAAGTCCCTGTGCTGTGTAATAGTGTAATGGATCTAAAGTGTACGTTAAAAAACATGTTCTAAAATTTTGAAAAATATCAGCCAAAAGTAAAACATCAGTTTTCAAATAAAGATCAGAGTATTCACCCATAATTCTTAAATTAAAAGTTTCCCATACTTTACAAGCATGTTGATAATCTCGGTCCGATATTTTTGAATCGTTTAAGTTTGAATAAAAAGCCTCTATTATTGGCAATTGTTTCTCCTGCAGTTTTACCCGAATATTAAGATAATCATAAGGAAAAACACCTTTCCTTGTTAATAAATTAAATTCATCATCATTTGCGCAATATTGTCTCGTGATTTTTTCCTTATCATTATTCAAACATGACGCCAATTTTTCAAGACTACTAGGTATAAATCTAAAAGAGTCAATGAATCGAAGCTTTACATTGGTACCTTCTACTTGTTTTGTAAAAGATATATTTTTCTCTTTGTTTATAGGTAATAATTGAACGCTTCCTTTAAACTTGTAACTAAGTCTTTTATTAAAAAATGGGCATCATATCCTGATAACTTATGAAAAACTATAGGAATCACATGCGAGTCTTTATAGTTAATATTAAAAGGTGTTTAACATCATCATTTGCAAAAGGCTTCTCAAAAATGTGACATTTTTTTGCCGTTTTGAATTCATGCTCTTGCTGCAATGTTAAACGCTCCATTGGGATAATATTTTTCAGAAGTAAATATACTTCCTCAGATACATGTTTTAATTCTTTCGTGAACCAATTTATACAGTCTTCTCCTCTATAAACTGTAAGTTCAGACAGAGAATCATCAATATTGCAATATTTATAAAAAGCTACACTTGTTGGGACATGTTTTTGGTAATTGGAGGATTGTACATCTGACTTTTTTTCCAATAAACTTTCTATATCAGCATAAATTGCCACAGGGGCTTTTTCTTTATATCTAAAGTTTTTAAATTTCAATATGTTATTCTTTTTAGTTAGTAGTATTACCCTGCATTTTTTCATATTCTCGAAGTCAACTTTATGACCATTCTAAGATTTTTCAAATTTAAAATGACATAAGCATCGATCACAGAACCAAGTGCGACAATGAGCCTTTGTAGATTGTGATTTTACCAATCGGGATAGATTTTGAATCCATGCGAAGTGATAAATTTGATTATTTTCAAAAATATCATAGTCTTCCTCATCTAAATCGATTTGTCTTTTCAATCATAAGAAGATGGATTGTCGGCTTGTCTGATTCAAGTTCATTTAAATACAGCGGAACAATTTCCTCTTTCTTACTATTTTCATAAGACTGTATACCATGAACATTTATATTTAAATTATTTAATTTCTTGAATTTCGGTACATCATGTAAACTAATAGGGAATTGTATTCCATCATATTTGAGTTCAGTATCAAAATCAGGATAAGAACTAGTACGGTCAGAATTTCTTGCAGCAGGGTACAGAGCTGCCATAACCGACCAGAGAAAACAAAAAGCATTAGTATTCTCTACATTTGCAACTGCTCTTTTATCTCCTACAAATTTTGGTGATCGTATATAACTTGATAAAACAGCTAACGAAAGTGGTGTATATTTATTGAAATTCACATTTAAATTTACAATTTCTTCTAATTTCCAATTAGAGTTTGCTTGTTGAAACACTTCAACTCCAAATAATATTTTCTCTCTTACTTTAATCTCAAACTATTCACCAATATCTGTCAACTCAAGAATAGTTTCATGTTTGGTGTTAAAAAATTTTATTTCTTCTATTTCCCTACCTTCTTCTAATGCACTGAATTTAGCAGCTAAAAGGACGTTGACTTTTGAACCCCACTCATCATTTTGAGAGTATTTTTCATTAGTGCAATAATCATTTTATTTACATCATATAAAAAGCTATTTACACTGTAAAAACTATGGTTCCATTTTATTTGAGCATCATTTTTTTAGCGTCCGGTTATAATACCAAATCGTCTTTTTTTGAATCCTTCGTTCGTGCTATTTTACTTTGCTAGCTTCAGATTGAAAAGTGGTACGTACTAGCGAACTAAAATAATGCACAGGGCAATCGTTTTAATTTCTTGCAACTTCATGCTTAAGAGAAACAGAAAACATTCGGAAAAGAAAAAATTTGATTCTCACTTCGGTCCTGTTACGATCCAAAAAAGTTGTACTAAAACGTCGTTTAGTGGCATCAAAAGAAAGTGGCACTAGAACAGAGCCACTCGAGACTATATTTTTGGAGGAATGTTTTAATACCGGAAACTAGCCTTGGAATGATACTTTTTTTTTTTTACAGTGTAAATCCTCATGTGTAAAATTTATTATTAAACCTGTTCTAATGCGACTCCTGAAGTCAATCTCCATGTCTTCCCACTTGATATTTTGTTTGTCCACAGCTTCATTGACCCCTGATCGTCTTCTTCGTAACTTTTTGAATTTCCAATCTCTGGCTTTTGAAATCCCAACTAGAGATTGAATTTTATTTGTTTTGCCCAAAGAAATGTCTTTTCCTCTTCTCAGGAGTTTATTCAACACCCGCATGTTTTGGATTCCACCTCGGATGCAAAAATCCATTTCTTCAAATGTGGCATTTTCTTCCAAAATTTCGTATGCCTCATCCATCATATTAATAAGTCTCTTACACTGCTCTCAATTCATTTCCAGAATATTTTTAAAAATATGCTTACTGAATAATTTTCTATGTTTGAAAAGTCGAACACCAAATACTAGGTAAATTGCACTAAATATTTGAGTTAATTTTTTCACTGAATGCTACACACTGAATAGTAGCTACTTGTACACTAAACTCACGTTGAACTGTACATTAATATATTGCTTTCAATTTGTCTATCGACTCGCTTGGAGGTTTGATATCAACTGGAGAACTCATTTAAAAATCCGAGTAATATAACTTTGAAGGAATTATGAAACTATTGTATAAACAGTTGAAGGAAAGTAAAAGTACAGAGTTCGTCAGCATGAGAAACAGCAAAGGTGAAATGCTGTATGATATAGACGGGATAGTAGGCGCTTTAAAAGACTCTTTTAAGGAACTATTAGAAGGTGAAGATATAGGGCAACAAAACTGCGACATAGAACATAATGCATTAGAAGACCCAATTGAAAAAGTCTGTGTAACTGAGGTCAGAGATATAATTAAGAACTTGAAACACGGTAAAGCTGCTGGTATAAACAGTATTACCGCTGAAATGCTTAAATACGTTGGCGAGTACATACCTCACAGGTTGTGCGAATTGATAAATTTATGTTTCGAGACAGGAGAAGTCCCAGACGATTGGAGAAAGGCGATTATTGTACCAATATATGCAAGAAAAAGAGATAAAAGCAACTGCAGTAATTATAGAGGTATCAGCCTACTAAGTACTGTAAGTAAAATATACTCAAAAATACTTATTTGTAGGATAATGGAAATTACAGAGGAGAAGATATGGGAAGTCCAAAGTGGATTCATGCCAGGAAGATCATGTACTGATCAGATATTTAGCCTAAGACAGATCACAGAAAAAAGCTTGGGAGAAGAAAAGAAAGTTTTCTGTACATTTATTGACCTAGAAAAAGCATTTGACAAAGTAAATAGAAGTAAACTTTGTGAAGTTCTTGAAGAGTACGTAGTAAATGGAGGGCTCCTACAAGTAAAAAAACAATATACACTGGTAGTAAAGCGAGTGTAAGGGTATGGTATGGTTCAGGTCCGTTGAGTGCTTTCGTAGCCCGACCTTTTGCAAGCAGTGGTCTTGTGGGCAACTTTAGACAAGTCTGGATGTGAATTCTCTCGAACGGAAAGCTTTTAGAACAGCTCGAATATCGAAGTATCTGTAAATGTGGTGATTAACGAACTCACGTTTACGAATCTTCTCTAAGCATGTCTTAATATACACAATTTTAGCTTCAAATACGGTAGGAAATTTGCCCTGTGCGATTGTTATCTGCGACCTAGGTTACGTTCCAAGTATTCTAATTACATGACCAATGAAGTCCTTAGAGCCCTCTGTGTAAAAGCAAGTCCTCCCTTCGTAAATTAGTTGCTTCCTCTTGAAGAGCTTCATAAACGAGTATTTTTTTGTCATTTTATCAGAGTGCATGAAAAGGATTTCATCCCCGGACAGTATGCTCTTTCTTAAATCACGCAGTTCTAAGAAACCGGAATCACTATGACCCTCTTTAGGAAAATTTTGTATGCCTACGCCACAGACACTTGTCTGAGTAAAAGGTGCAGCAGTGGCATACCTGAGATTAACTCCAATGCCGTTGTCGGGGTGGCTTTCGTTGAACTAGTAATTACAAGACAAGAAATCTTTTGTAGGCTCTCCTGCTGTTTCCCGGAACTAACCAAACTGGTTTTTGGCACCAGGATCAATTAGCCACAAGTTATAATTGGTACCATGATTGCCATATATAACCAGTACACTACCTTGGGTAAGAGTCCTCAGGTTTCTTCAATTGCGCCTCTGCAAGCTCAAAAGGCTTCTTTGGTCTTTTGTACTACCGCATCAACATGTAGTTTTGGATAGTTTCCAGGTTAGTTCAGGATCAGAGATGACTCTTGAATACTTAGCTGATGTGGAGAAGTCGAAATTTTTGCTATAGAATTTAGGGTTCAAGAGGTCATGTAGTCTTCAGCGTTTTGTAAAAACCAATATTTCAGTTTCATCTGGGTCAACAGATAGGCTAGGGTCGTTTCATCAATCTTCAAAAATGGTGAGAGCATTTTGTATAAGTTCAACTAGAGTTCCCTCGTGTTTTCCTTTTACCAGCATAATAAGGTCATCTACATATCCTTGTATATAGAAACCTGACTCATTTGACATACGATTTAAAGCAGCAATGAAGAGTACTCACTGGGTGAAGGACAGAACTCCTTCCTGCGGACATCCCCTTTTTAGCGCTCTCGCATGGGATTCGTGGAATGAGGACTGAACAATCTTGCCGCACAGAATAGACCGCAAATACCTATCAACGGTAATACATAAACCACGTTCCTCTGAAGAATTCAATATAGATTCCGTAGTGGTGTTACTGATAGCACCCTGTATGTTCAGAAACGCTGCTTTGGCTACATCCCCTGTTCGTCCTGCTTTTGGAAGGTGGGAGGTAAATGCATGATGCGCGTCAATAGTGGATTTCCTTCCTGCGAGGCAAACTGATTTTTATAAGTGAGTTTATCCAGTAGAATTTCTGAACCAGGAAAGTTCACCAGCATGAGTTGTTCGAGGATTTCGCTATCCGTTTTTCTGTTATATCCCCTGTTGACAACAGCAATGCCCTCAGCTGACATATATGTATTTTCTTCAAAGTTCTCTGGAGTACCGCAAGATTAGGTATATTTCGAATGCCCTAGCAATATCCCCTTCCTGATTTTTTTTAGCTGCTTGTATTTCGTCAATATATCTTGCTAGGCTCATCTCATACGAATGCCATTTTCCTGTTTTCCTGCCTCTATTAGATAGTATTTGAGTTTCTTTTTTCAAGGCCCGAAGAACACAATTACACCAAAGAGTATCCTTGTCTGGTTTTCTAATATGAAGGGGGTAACTAGTCTCATAAGCTATAGCTAATCGGATCAGCTAGTCCCTAAATGCTTCGTTAATGGATATAAGAGCACAATGTGAGGTTAATAACCTCATGACATCCAGATATCACCAAGGTTGGTGTATTTCGGCGATTAATTATGATAAATCGGCACTCGAAAGGTAATCTAAAAGTTGCTCACCCCTGTTAATGATGTTCTTACTGTTCCATAATGTATAAAGCGCATTCGCGTCGCATCCAGTGATCAGTGGCGATCTCTTCGAACAGCAGTATTCGACTGGGTACCTTACCCTAGCCGAACTTCCAAAAAATATTTGACTACTCATTCCGAGTTTTGGGCTGATGAGACACTCCGTTCATTTTAATATGAATTTGAGATATTTTTCAAAATTTAAGGTAAATTTGTTATCAACAAAAAAATTTGATAAAAATTTCAAAGTACGAACTACTTCATTGCACTCGCGCAATGGTTCAGGCCAAAGAAATATTTAAAACATCATATTATATTATATTAATATTCTCAGTTTAGAGAAATATTCATTCCCATCCATGGTAGGTTTATTTGAAACAATTAATCAATCATTTGGTTTCAAATTTAAATTTTTTGACTCTAATTAATATTTCTTTGCTTCAAGGAAATATCTCCCTCCGACAAATGGACCGTACTTATGGCTCAAACAATGTCATCTTAATCCTATTAGAATTTCTTCGGCAGACGTGAATCTTTTTTTGAATCCAATGTTTTGCAAATAATCAGGACGTTCACTTACTCAAGCCAAGAAAAAATCACTTGGTACAAGTAACCTTCTTTCTGTGCATGAGTATCACTTTTACTATACTTTTTGTATAATTTCAAGTCAAATTACAACATATATTAAAATTCAGAAATATTCGCACATCAGAAGTATATTATTTTGAAAACACAATCAGAACTGTTGAAAATTTAACAGTTCTTGGTAAGATTTGAGAGCTTTCTTCAAATTCAGTCATTTGTTTGAAAATAATATTTTAATAGTTGGAAATTGGACTATATGTTGGTAGATTCAACTATTTTGTGGTTAATTTCATTGTTTTGTTGAAAATTCAACTATTTGAATAAGTCATGTCTTTGGTCGATAGTTCAATTTTTCATTGAGAATTCGTCCTTTGCGTTTAAAAATGTACCTTTCATGGTAGACAAATCACCTTTTTCATTAAAAATTCTATTATCTTTGGAAAAATTCGTCTTCTTGGGTTGGAAATTTTACTATTTGGTTAAAAGTGCAATAATGTTGTTGAACATTCGTTTCTTCTGTTAGTGACACTGGATGAATATTTTTTTTCAATTCGAATATTTTATTGAAAATTCATCTCTTTGGGTTGGAATGTTTTCTCTTCTAAACGAAGATTCTCATTCATCGTAAAAAATTTCTTTTGATCGTTACAAAAAATGTTTAAAATTAAGAATCTGCCCCGCTCAAACTAAATAAATATCTCAATCAAAATTTTTGAGATAGAAGAATTTCCTTCATTAAATTCAAGCAAATGAAATAAGACCCAACATGTCTAAAAATTAATTAAAGACTAAAAAATCTTCTTCTCCAATGCAGAAAAAATGAAATATTAAAAATTGAACCGTAGCTACCACCATTGGAGGTGTGAGATTTTCAAGGAGAAAGGGTTATTACTCCGCTTCACCCCTACCACTAATTACTATGAAACCAAACACTTGGGCAAAATTTTTCTCGGTGGCCCCGATATCTTATCGTAGTTTTAACTGTTGGTTTTACTGTGGAGACATTTCATTCTTCTGCTACATGGATTTATTGCCACATCATCCATTCTAATAGGTGTGGAAAGTTTTGCGTCTTATTATTAGTTTGTATTCATCAGCCATAGTTCACAGAAACTGTCTCGATAAACTAAAAAAATGAAGATCCAAAATACGATTCTACTCTTGACAATTGAAATTCTTAGACATTTTCTGGGTAAGTGTGCCTAATATATAAATAAATATTTCAAAAATGTTAAGAACTTAGGAATTACTTAACATTTCCAAATTAAAAAAAAACAAGGAATTTTTCAAACATTGTTTCTATTTTAATATGAATTCAGGAAAATTTGGGAATTTTAGAAAAAACATGAAGCTTTATATATATATCTAAAAATATTATTATAATTTCACAATTATATTTAGATTTAAAAAATTCATTAAAATTCTGAGATTTAAAAATTTTACGAAAACTCGAGGAGTTGACCATCACTGTTGTAATCTGGTGTAAACTCTTTCATGTAATCCCTTGTAATCTTGTATAATCCCATGTAATCTGTTGTATTATATATCCCTTATATTCTCTTGACATCCAATGTAATCTGTGCTTTCTGTGTAATCTTGTGTAATCTTATATAATCCTATGTAATCTCTTGTAATCGCATGTAATCCCGTAATCTTATAACCTATTGTACATGAAAAATCAAAGTAGTTAAGCCCTTGTAACAATTTTTAAAATTTTATAAAAACTTTATTAGAACTTGAAAATTTTGAAGATTTTGACGATTTTGAAACCTTTAAACATTTTCAAAATCTTCTGAAACTCTGAAATTTCAAAAATTTTTGTTATATTTGAAATTTCATAACATTTCAGAAAACTTATTAAATTTCTTACATTGTCAAGTTTTTGGTAGTTTAGGAATTACCAAACATTTTCAAATTAGAAATGAAGAGGAATTTGCGAAACTTTATTTTCATTTCAATAAGAATTTAGGAAAATTTTGAAATCAAGACAAATGAATTTGGAAATTCTTAAGAATTTAAAAACCTTTGAAAATTTTCAGAATATTCTTGAAATTGTAAGTTTGAAATTTTTTAAAATTATTTTTGAAATTTTATAACATTACAAAAAACTAAATAAATTTTTGATAATCTTGAGTTTTTGATAATTCTGGAAATGCTAAACATTTTCAAACAAAAAAAACGAGGAATTTTTGAAATTTTGAAATTGCACATGTTCTTAAATCTGATGAATTTTTGTGAATTTCATAAATTCATACGAAAATAAAAAAAAAGTTTTCGAAATTCCACGATTTCTCAAACTTTGAAAGTTTCTAAAGATTTTGAGGATTCATTCAGTTTTGAAATTGTTAAAGTCTGTTAGAAAATTGGAAGATTTTAATCATTTTCAAACATTGAAGAATTTTTAAATTCTACAGGCTCTAAAGTTTTGAAAAAATTGTATTATTTTTAAAATTAAGGACATTTCGGAAACCATATAAAATTTCAAATATTTTCAGGATTTTGGTAATTTCGGAAAGTTTGAAAATTTAAAAAATCGAGGAATGTTAGGAAATATTTTTGTAAAGATTCGAAAAATTTGAATTTTGAAGATTTTAAGAATTTCTGAACATTTGAAAATTTAAAAAATTTTAAAAATCGATGTACTTTGGAAACTTTATTTTATTTTTTTATGAATTTGGAACATTCAAAGAAAAAATTATATTACTTTTTTTATTTAGCAAATTTTTTTGAATTTTTTGTAATGTTTGTAACTTTAGGAAATGTTACAAATTGAAAGATTGTGTAAATTCTACCAATTTTGAAAATTTATAGTTGTTTTGTTACTTTCAAACCTTTTTTAAATTTTTCGGTTTGATTTAGAAAGAAGGCGGTAAGTACCATCATACTCTGGAAATAATTCTCAAATTACAAAATTACAAATAATATTTTTCTCTTAAAGCAACATAAAATAGATTCATTCCATGTAATTTTTTGAAAAACAGACTAATCTTTACTTCGCTTTTCAGAACTGAATGCTTCGTCGGAACCTTCCAATGAAGGTTCATTCCTGCCAAATTATATTGAGCAGACTCCTCGTCCACATAGAGGACCTCTTGGTCCAGTTATAAGACTTCCTCGTCCATCAGGTACACCCCGTAATCCACAAATAATAATGAAATATTTGACCAAGGAAATTCAAGTGACTCTGAAATGGGAAAGCGGTGTATTCGTCGCAAAGACTTGTACCCTTGAAGGTGAATCTCATGGTATTCCAGATGATAGCTATCGAAAGGAGCACGACTATTATACATTTGCTCAATATGGAATGTTCAAAGAGTATACCATACAATGCGTGATATATGTAGAACAAAAAAAAGATGGAACTTCAGAAATTTTGGGGGCTAAGCCTCCACCTAAGACGAACCATTTTAGCTCATCAGGTAAGTGAATATATTGTAAGTTTTTGCTTTACTCATAGAACCCGAAGAAAGAATTTTGGAAGCTGAGTTTGCGCCTATTCTCTAAAACTGAACAAGTGTAATCTCACTGATTTCCAGTAAACTGTCACTGGTTGAAACCACCAACAGTGTGTCACTGACAATCATCGAGATTTTACTGGTTCACTGAGTGGTGGTGGGTTCAATCAGTACATCAACTGGGTACGTATGACACTTATGATTCATCACTTCTGTGCTAACCTTTGGAAAATGATCTTTCAAAAACCAATCTTTACTTCCACATCAATAAGTGAAGACCGGACTGCAATATTATAAGACTCAAAACTCCAGTAGTTTATAATGAAACTTTTGTCAGAAACTTTGGAAGATTGATGTTTAATCTTTTTGAAATTGCAAAACTTTATTTTGTTTTCAAGGGATTCCAAGATTTCTCAATCCTGACAAATCAAAATGGTTTATCACTTATGCGACCATGGACTTTGTGGTCACGCAAGAACCTGGAACAGAAATCATGAAAAAAATAGCACTTATGGCTTATTGTAATCACCATCCGAGTCCAGATCAAATCATGTCAGGAGCTGTTGACACCTTCGAGGTTTATATTGGTGGAGCATACTTTTTGGCGTTCTTAAAAAACAAAAAACCTTTTGGAGCTATGCTTCTCCCATACTGGTGGACCGAAGACGTCCGACGGAAGGTACTAAATCTTCCGCGTAACAAAGCAGCCACAATGCGGGAGTATTTAACGCATAACCGACGGCCAGGGAATTAGATGAGCGGCATATCTCGAGTAGGGCGAATTTCGGGCAGTGTGTCCATTCTGGCGCGGCTAGCACTCGGATGGGTGACCGTTGGTGACTTACACCAGGCCTGTCCAGCGAGGTGGTGGGAATGCACTATCAGGCCGTTGAGTTAGTTTCTCCTCACTAGATAGGCCTGATGTACGCCTAAGTCGTGCATTCACTGTGATCAATCTAAAACGTCTTTTTTCATTCATATGAATAACAGTAAGTCTAAGAATAATGATTTACGAGATCAAGAAGTACGCTCTTCTTTGGAATTATAATATATTGTACTTAAGGACAATCTTTTGATATAAATATAATATATTATATCTTGGGAGTCAGAATCACAATTAAATCTGCGTCTCGAGACTCAAAATATGAAAATCAAGATTTTATAGGCAATTCGAAAATTCATTATTATGAATATTTGTGAATGTTAAGGTTCAAGCACTATTGAATCCATAATTAATCATTGATAATTTCGAACTGTAAGTGCTTGAATTTAAAAAATATATATTGAACGAGTTTCAATTGAAAACGTTCTGATCCAAACTATTTGAGATTGAGCGGAATTTGGAAAAGAAGACAATATTTCAAGGAAAAGAAAACGAAATTGAATTTGTATAATTTCTCAATAAGAACGTTTCACCTTCAATAATCTGAAATGTAAACATTTTATAACAGAAACTCTTGAAATAAAGAACATTAAAAATTAAAGACTGTTACTCCTTAACCCCGAAATGTTAACGAATCTGAACATCGTTTGAAACTGAAAAATTTGCCTAACTTTCTAATTTGAAATTATTTGATTTTCAATACTTTCTTAAGAATGATGACCGATTCTTACAAACGCCTGACCAAAATTTAGAAATTCGAAATAATTGAATTTTTCTTTACCTTTAACCTTAATATAGAGAAGAATTAAAAACCAAAAATTTCATCCCTTCAATTGTATAAAAAGGCGGAAAATAAAACAAATTCTCTTCTCCGGCTCAGAAAAAATAAAAATATAAGAAATGTCTGCTTCTTAATTTAGGAAAAATGTCTGAAATAAAGAATCTCTCTCTCTCTCTTCAAATAAATCAAAAAAATTTAAAAACGTTAGAGCAAAGAAAAATCCTTCTGTTAATTCAGAAATGAATTAAATACCAGACTTACCTTCCTTCAAATTCAATAAAAATTTCGAAAAAGGGTTCCCTTTCATCATAAGAGAAAAGCTGAAAATAAAGAGTGTGTTTCCGTATTTGAATTCAGATGTAGAAAAACTCCTTCACAATATACTGGATATTTTTTTTCAGCTTGAGACATCGAAATATCTCAAAAAATACGCATCCTATAAAAAAATATGCGCGATAACAACTTTTTATTCCCCTTTCCATCACCTTTCCACCCACAGGAGGCAAGAGTGGGGGTATCTTTGTAATTTCAAATGGTAACCCCAATTTTTGATTACAGATTCAGATTCACCTTTGTAAAATACGTAAGCTTTATTCGAAAAACATTTTTCGATTCGCAGAAAAAACACACTTACCACCCCCCCCCCCCCCTGCCTCTTGGGAGGATGGGGTTGGGTGAATTTTTTTCAAGTCACTTTTCCCCCTCGAAAATGAAAAGTTTTCATAACAGATATTTTTTCATAGGATGCGTATTCTTTGAGGTATTTCGGTGTCTCGAGTTGAAAAAAACACCTATATTTCATGCCGATCAGATAATTCTTGTAATTTTAGTCACTTTTTTGGATTTAACCGCTTTGCATCACTACTACCAAAACGATGGAAAAAAAAATTTTTTCATTAAAAAAAATTAGAAAAAGAGCCTAAAATAACAGAAAAATAATAACCACACGTTGTTACGCCCTCTTGAATTTTCTCAAGAATTTATGATTTTTCTTAGGAAATATTTTGTATACATTTATGTATTTGTATCTAGCAATCAGCTAATTTCAGTATAGAATTATAAAGTAATTTGACTAATCTGACTAGTAATATTTCACTCAGTTTTAGTGGCCTGCTTTTGGCTAATAAAATTTGAAAAACTTTACTGAATGATTGCTATTTTCTATAAGAATTAGGGAAAATATACAAACGAACAGAATTTCGAAAATTAAAAACCGAACTCTGTGAAAAGTAGCGCTTAGAGATCCTGTATAACTCATTTTGTGTTTTAAGATTCAAGAAAATGTTTACCATCCTTGAATTTGTTTAAACAATCAATATCTTTAATATTAGGCAGGCTACCTTATGATAAAATTTCACAATACAACCTTTATATTATTTCAATGGAGTTAAGAATGTAACACTATCGCGTCATCTTAATAAACTTGACTATTTTTCACCTTTTGCATGTTTATAACGTTTTTTTATGGAACTACTTTTTCCTTTCTGGACTTTCAAATGTAACATTTTCGTTAAATATGATGGAAATGGGTTGAAAAATGATTCAACAAGCTATCTCAGCTCTTTATGACGGTAGAATCGATGTGCTTAGGCTTGTAATGTTTCAGAAAATTCTACGAAAACAATTGTTTAACAAAGAATGTTGTTAAATTATTACATGAAGCACTATCAGCTATTATATGTTCTGGTTCTATAAAAAAATGTTGAAAGCCAATTTGTAGATTTGTTATTTTATTTTCATTTTATTTTTTACGATGAAAAGTAAAGTGAAAAAATTAAATTTTGGTCTTCATCAAAGAATAGCCTTATCACTTTTTTACATGAGCAATTTTACTTGCCAATATCCTTCCATACCTCGTATAGTTTTGGTGGAAATTTTTCCATTTCAATAACCTTTTCAATTCTTATATACAGTTCAAATTCTACCAATATTGATTCCGAGAGACCTCAAAGTATCTTTTGCATAAGGAAAAAAGCTATGCAATTAAAATAACCTTTTTCAGACACTAAATATCATACTTGTTCAAACCGATGCTTATTCAAGGCAAATAATTTTTACAAAGATTGCTAAATAATTGAAATTTTCTATGAAAAATAAAGAAAATATACAGCTCAAGCTTACAATTTCACAATGTGAACTTTTCATTATTTCAGTGTAGTTAAGAATGTAACACTATTGCGTTATTTGATTAAACTTTTCTGTTTTTCACTTTTTCATTTCCATAAATTTTTCAAAATTATTACATACAGTTTTAAGTAAATTCATTTACATGCATCAAAAAATTAGTTGCTATCCACTACGGAAATAGAAAATATCTCATCTAATCTAATTACTAATTTTTTACTACTCTTCGATGGCTCAATTTCATAATTATTCAAGCTGGTGCTGTTTCAAAGCAAATCATTTCTACAAATTTTGCTAGACAAATACAATTTTCTATAAATAATGCGGAAAATATATAACCGGAAAAAATTTTGAAAATCAAAAGCAGGACTCTTTTGACAAGTAGTGCATAAGAATCCTGAATATGCATAATTGATAAATATTTTGATCCAAATTGATCTCATATTGATCCATTATATGTTTGGGAATATAGAAGCAGCTTATTTTTCTTCACTCTGTACAAATAAGTAAGAGGCCATATTTCATAAATGGAAACAGACTGAATCACGTTAACAACTTCTCGATATGGCCTTCTTATTCTTTCAACATAAATAAAAATGTTCCATCAGCGCCTCGTTCTATTAAACTTTACTAGTTTCCACGTTTTCCATGCTGAGAAGTTTTTTTTTTAAGCAATTATATATGCAGTTCTTATTACATTTCTACGTAGCAATTATTTTTTCACTATTGAATTAGGAAATATCTCAATAACTCGAGTTAATAATAATTTTCTACCAATCTTCCGTGGCTGACTTTTTACTAATGTAAATTGAAAAATTGTATGAGGAATTATTCCGATTTTACCCATTTTAATGCAGTCAGCAAAAAACCTCCCCTACAAGCCACAATTTTCAAGTAATCAAAAAATGTGCTGTCGCGATGATAAACGGTATTTAAAAAATATTTACCATTCTAACTATTGTGCTAAAACTTGGACCCATGGAAAATGAATACTCATTTCCAAAGTAATTTTTCGCGCTAGAATTGAATCCGGCCTCAGAATTGTTCTATCCCGTCAGGTTTTTAATATATCCTAACCGAAAAATGCAAAAAAAAAAAATGTTTTTCAAATATGCCGTTGAGTTTGCTCAAACGTATTTTTTTTGCCGGGATATCGCATTTTCAAAATTTTATATTTATGAATTTCTCAATATTCGAAAATACATTATGGTCCACGCGAGCATCAAAAAGTCCATTGGTCTTTTCTAATTCACAAAACCCCGACCCACAAACTCCCAATCCAAAAGCCCCTGTTCTACAAACGCCTAATCCGCATACCTTAAACCTACAAACTTAAAGCTCCACTAAACCAAGCCCACAAATCCTGAAACATGAACAAAAATTTTTGAAATATTCAAGATTTTGGTAATTTAGAAATTGCCCAATTTTTTTTTTTAATACCATTAAGCCATTTCTCTTTCGAGGTAGGCGTGACACTACCCGATTCGGGTAGTGTTAGAACTTCAAATTCAAAATGATTTAGAACGATAGATAGGCCAAACCACTGTGCATTGTATAAAACGTATGAAGAAGAATTCCAAAGGGAGAAGCATTGGGACTCGAATAGTGTAAAAGGGAAATGCAAGGAAGAGTGGGCCAGATTCAGATGCAAAAATGTGGGTGAAGCAGGAAATAAAGGTAATTATTAATATTAATAATACACATGGGTAGTATCATCTAAGTCCCATAGCACTGAGGTTGTCTAATGTAACCTATTATACTGTACACTTCTATTTAATACTTTCCAATGCTGCTTTCCGTCATACAAGCTTTTCTTGACGTATAGCGGATGTCTGCAAATCATCTGGCTTATAGAAATTATTCCGAAATGCTTCGCTCTAAGGTTTACAAGCCTATCACAGTCGCAGAGGATGTGACATGTTGTCTCCTCAAGGAAGTTGGAAGCGATTCAGACAGTCCCGATTTGCACAGCTGAAAAAGTCGAGGTCTATTAGCATGGTAGTTTTTTTCAAGTTTCTTTCAAGTATTTTTGTTGAAGACAATTTTTCAACTAAAATTTAATATAATAGAATCAAAAAATGACTCGAATCTTTAGCGGCATATTGAGTATTGCAGCGTGACGTCACGGCCATGCCAGGTTAGGTGGAAATGTCAGCCGTCAGGAAGGTTACCACATGGGACTGCAACTGCATGCGAGTTTTTGGAGAAAATCTTCGACGGTAAGCTATGAAGGTCTAAATAGAAATATTGTATATATCTATTTGAATGTATGCTATTAGTTTTTGTGAATTAAAATTCCTAAAATGCTTAACAAATGTCAATGAGAAAACAAAATCTGAACACAAGTGATTTTGCATTTTCATTATGCATAGTATGAGCTTACACATACAATTATTACCAAGCTTCTGACTTTGAAGATGTTTTATTGCCTCTGCTACATGGAATTATTGCCACATTATCAATTCTAATAGTTTTAAAGTTTTTGCTCCTTATCATATGGTTGCGTAACTGAATGCTGTTCAGTATATCTATACAACGATGTAAATCTTCCCTATCTATCAGTTATCGTCCACGAAAACTGTCTCGAAATACTAGAAAAATGACGATCCGCAATAGGATTCTACTCCTTACAATCCCAATTTTCATCTATTTTCTGGGTAAGTGTGTCTAATATACTATTAATTATATATATATATATATATATATATATATATATTAATAATTAATAATAAGTATTATATATAATATAAATTTTAATGTAAGCATATGAACATCATAGTGTATTCAGGATATGTTTGAAAATTCATGTTCAGTTTCTCATTAACCAAAAATGTTTTGGGGGTGTTTTCATACCTCAAACGTCCAAGTATGAAAATCATCATTCCTCAGTAGCTGAAATCACTAGAGATTTTTTATTCAAATCCTACGGTACGAAATCACTCTGAAACACGAAAAAATGATGACAAAAAATGTAATTAAGACAGAAAAATTCACGAACTTACACCAAACTTGGCAAACCTGCTTTAAATTTTCCCAACCTGTACCAATAAGTTGTAAGAATATTTTTACACAGGAAGTTCAAATATTCATAAACATATTCATAAAGTCCTTGTTCACAAAGGAAAAATTATCACGAAAGTGTAACTGAAGATGTAAGTATAGTCTACTCACTTTTAAATTATGATAATAATAATATTGATTATTATTATACGTATAATTGTGTTATACATATAATTATTTATTAATTATTATTATATAATTATAAGTATAAAAATTTAAGCATTAAAAATTATCGTCTCAGACTTGAGGTGGTTATAGCCCAACATGTCTAAGGCATTTTTGGTTAGAGTTGGATTTTTTATTTTTTGAATAGTATACACGTGGCTGTCCCGGTATACATTATCAGTTACAGACGCATTATTATAATACAATTAAGTGATCTGATAAGAGGAAGTCCGAGCTTTTAGCCAACTGAGCCACCCAGGCTAGAATATAAAAGTATATACAATTATATAGCTTTCACCAATATTTATTATGTACATAATTAATACCAATATTTATTTATTCAGTTTAAGAAACTCACACATTTTGTAATCTAAACCTATTGTTCATTAAATTTACAATTAAGAAACAAAACATGACAGAACACTAAAAGATTTCACATATTAGAAACATATATCATGTATTTACGACAATGTTTTACAGCTTATAATCAGAACAAATTGAAAATATAATTGAGGAATTACAAACATTTTCAAATTTTAAAAAACGAGGAATTTTTGAAACATTGTTTTTATTTTAATATGAATTTAGGAAAATTTTTAGAAATTTCATGAAAATTTTGAAATGTTAGAAAAAATACGAAGTTGAAGAAACAATAAAAATTTTATAATTTTTTTTGCAATTTTATAAAAAATTTAAAATTCAACAAAAAAGTCGGAATTTTATTAAAATTTTTAAGATTTTAAGGACTTAAAAACCTTGAGAAATTTTCAAAAATTGTTATCATATTTGAAATTTGATAGCACTTCAAAAAACTTATGAAACTTCTTATAATTTCAAATATTTGGTAGTTTCCTGAATTACCAAACAAATTTCAAATGTTATAAAAGTTTTTATAACTCAATTAATAAAATAGTTGAAAATTTTATAAAAAAATTTAAATTCCATAAAAATATTGCAATTTTAGAAAAAGTTTTATTTTTATAACATTATTGAAGTCCAATGGAAATTTCTGAAATTCTATAATTTTTTTTAGAAATTTTGAAGATTTGAAGAATTTTAAGATCATTGACATTTCAAAAATCATATAAAACTTTAAAAGTTCTTGAAATTCTTCGAATTTTGGAATTTTTTAAGTTTGAAAATTTTCAGAATTTGGGAAACTGCTTTCGTTTTAAGTCGTGTCTATTCGTCCCAAATTTTGGGATGACGAGAAACTTCTTTCATTTTAATACAAATTTAGGAAACTTTTATAGACTTATGATGAATTCCTTATTCACGAAAACTTTTTTAAAAAGATCCAAAAAATTGTCTAAATGTTGTAAATTTCCAAAATTTTGCAAATTTTAAAGATTCTGCGAACATACAATCATTGAGACATTCAAAAAATTAAAAAAATTTGAGGCAAGTGCCATTTAAATGTATATAGAGCGCATAAAATAAACTAGAAAAAAAATTTTAAATGTATTTTAAGAGTATATATATTAATCATAACAAACCCTACATCAATATCTTTCTTAATGTTTAAACAAAAAATTTACAAAAATAGCATTTTTTTGCGCGCTCAAAGTAGAATCTTGCCTTAATTAAAGGATTTTTCCAAGATAGGGCAGAAAATTATTATTTTTAATATTTTCTGAACCTGTGTGAGATAAAATAGAACCCAATTATGATGTTAGAGGCATGAAAATCGAATTTCCGTAACGAACCGGAGAAAAATATAGAAATTTTAAAATTTTAAAAGAATATTTGCAAGTTTATCTAAATTTACCTCAAATTTATGAAAAATGTTTGTAAAAATAATGTTATATGGGTGGAAATGAAAAAGTTGGAATTATTTTCTTAATTGGTTGGTTAAGAAAAGTACTTCAGATCAACCTAAAACATCTTTTTTCATTTATACGAATAAAAATAAGTGCAATTATATTGATTTACGAGATTAAGAATTGCGCTCGATTTCATAATTAAAATTTGTTATTCAAGGGCAATCTTTTGAGATTGTATAAACAATTGGAAAATTCATTATCATAAAAATATGTGAATATTACGTTTTAAACATTGTTGAATGAATAATAAGTGATTTGTAATTTTGAATTGTAATCGTTTGAATGTAAAAAATGTATATTTCGCGGGAAATAAAAGGAAACTGAATTTGTATCATTTCTTAAAGTAAATAGCTTGAAATTCAACCACGAATGTTTCCACTTTGTTTTCATTCATAATTATATGGTGTTCATAATCATAATCATAATTAATCTGCCTCAAATGCAGCTATCGATAATATCTTTTTTGTAACATTATTATAAGATGTCGGTTGTTGATCAGTGCAGTAAATATATACGAAGATGTTGGTTTTTGATCTACTGATCTATCATTTATTTAAAAACGAGCTTTCGCTCCACGACGTGGAGCCTCTTCAGGTTAAAATATAATATCATATCAGTTATAATATAATATCAGGTTAAAATATACTTTTTCTTTTTTGTAACGCTTGGAATTTTTTTATTTTCCTTATCTATCCCTTGTCACACTTCTTTGCCCTACCCCTACCACCAATTATTATCAAACTCCGCACTTGGACAAAATTTTTTCCGTTGGCTCTGATATCTTGTAAGGAAAAAACAGATTGCAAGACCTATGAAATGTCTGAACATTCAACTGTTTGTTCTACTGTGAAGATGTTTGATTAAATCTGCCACGCGTATTAATACTGCCGCATTCTCATTTCTAATAGTTTTCAAGATTTTGCGTCTTATCAAAAAGTAAAGTAACCGGATAATGTTCAGTATATATATAGCGTTGAAAATGTATCCCTTTTTCAGTTATTGTTCACGGAAACTGTCTCGAATCACTCAGAACATGAAGATCCACAATGGAATTGTACTCTTCCTAATAGAATTTCTCATACATTTTCTGAGTAAGCGTGCCTAATATAATATAAATTTTCATCTAAGCATATGAATATTTTGTTGGAAATATAGTGTTGTTATCTGGTGCAGCATAATCCATGTAATCAATTGTAATCTTGTGTCATTTCCCTTATATTGTTTTGACACAAGATGCAATTCGTGTATTCTCTGCAATCTTGTGTAATTCTGTGTGATCTCGTGTAATCCTTGGTAATCTCATGTATCTTCCGGTAATCTCTATAATCCCTAGTAATTTTGTGTGATGCCATGTATTCTTTTGTAATTCTATACAATCTATGTAATCCCTGTAATTTTGTGCAATCTCATGTAATCTTATGCAATCTCATGTAATCTTGTGTAATCTTGCGTAATCCTGTGTAATTTATTGTAATCTTACGAAAACCTGTAATCATATAATCTGGTTTACACTAATATTTTTAAGTTCTCGATGATTTGGGAATTAGGAAACACTTTCAAGTTAGAAAAAAGAACAGGAATTTTTATATGTTATTTACAAATTTCATGTTTTCTCAATTCTGTGAATTCATACGAAAATAAAAAATGAAGTTTCCCAAATTCCAAGATTTTGAAAAATTTGAATGTTAGCAAAATTTTTTAAATTTATTAAGTTTCAAAATTTTATGAAAATTCTGGAAATTTGGAAGATTTTAAGAATTTTAAAACATTAAAAAAATGTTAGAGTCTTCAAACTTTTAAGATTTCAAAAAATTGTATTCTTTTTGAAATTTTATAACATTTCAAGAATCATATAAAATTTCAAATAAGTGGAATTTTTGAAAATTCATTTTTTTCGAATACGGATTTAAGATTTTTTTTTTAATTTGTTCTTAGATTATTATTAACCAAACATTTCGAAAATTTTTGAAATTTCATAAAAGTTTTGGAATTTTATAAAAAATTTGGAATTTTAATATTTAATAAAATTTCATGAAAATATTGAAACTCAATTTATAAAAAAGTTCGAAATTTAAAAAAAAATTTGAAGTTACATACAAATTTTGAAAATTTGTAAAAAGTTTGAATTTAAAATCTATTTTGAAATATGATCGAAATTTTAGAAATTTCCAGAAACTTTGATGATTTTAAGAATTTAAAAAATTTTCAAAGTACTTTTAAAATTAAAATTTGGTTATTATCTTTGAAATTTCAAAACATGTCGAAAAGCTTATGAAATTTCTAATATTTGTAAGTTTTTGATAATTCAGGAATTTCTAAGTATTTTCAAATTAAAAAAGAGGAATTCTTGAATCTTAAAAATTGAAAATTCGTTAAACTTGATAAATTTTTAGAAATTTCATAAATTCCTGCGAGATTGAAAATAAAGTTTTCAAGATTCTGCGATTTTTGAACATTTTTGAGTTTATAACAATTATAACATTTTGAAAATGTTTATATCTTTAGACTTCTAAGATTTCAAAAATTGTACTATCTTTGAAATTTAAATTTGAAAAATTACATTTAAATTCAAAACATTCAAGACGTTTAAAAAATCATACAAAATTTCAAATATTTTCAAGATTTTGGGAAATCCCCCTTGCCAGATACGACATTCTTGATTAGTGATGCATGATTTTGAACTTTTTTTATATTTTAATACGTATTTCGGGAAGACGAACACTTGGTTTTTTTTTAATATAAATTTGGGACAATTTCGGAAATTTATAAAGAACTCCTTGTTTGTTAAAACTTCCTTTAGAGCTCAAAAAAACGTTCAGAATTTTACAAATTTGGAAGATTTTGGAAATTTCTAAACATTCAAAAATTTGTAAAATTAAAAAATCAATATATTTTGGAAAGTTTATTTTATTTTTGTATAAACTTAGAACATTTGAAAAATTGTACAGCAAGTTTTTTATTCAGATTTTTTTTTAATTTTCGAAATTATTGTAATTCTGTAATGGGTCGTGCATGAATCACGTAACAATTTGGGGGGGGGGGGAGGTCTAGCTTAGTGTTACATAATGGTGAAAAAAAACAGAGAAAAGTCGGAAAAAGCGTTACATGGGAAGGGGGTCAAAATTGTCGGAAAATTGTGTTAGGTAATTTATGCACGACCGCTAAAAGGTTACTAATTAAGAACTTTTCAAATTTAAAAATTTTGAAAATTTATAGTTGTTTTGTTCCTTCCAAACCTTCTGCAAATTTTTGGGTTGAGTAAGAAGACAGGTAGTAAATTCTATCAGAATCTGGAAATAAATCTCAGATATCTTATTTGGATTGAAAATTATAGAGGTTTAAGCAAAAAATTTGAGGTTTCCTACAAAATAAAGCACAAAGCTGAAATTTGTATAACTCCGTAGATAATTTTGTATCGCAAATCGGTCAAATACGTATCGCATAAATTGCTCTAAAAGCAAAATAATTATTTCGTCCCCGATAGAACCTACACATCAAGTGCAGAACCTGCCTAGGGTGAAATGGATTCTGTCCGTTTAATTCTTTTTTGAGTTACAATATTGATTAATTCTTCTTACAGAATTGAATGCTATGACGAATCCTTACGGAGGAGGTGCAATACTGCCCAATTTCATTAATGAGACTCCTCGTGTACTTCGTTCAAGTGGAGGTACAGGAATTAGTGGAGGTGATAGTAGAGGAGGTGGTGGAGGAGATAAAGGAGGAGGTAGAGTACGAGGTACAGGACGTCCTGGAGCAGGTCGACGCCGTTGCCCAGAAATATTTTTGCAATATTTGAACAGGATGATTACGGTGAAAATAAAACATGTAAAGGGTATACCCCAAGCGAAGGAGTGTATTCTTGATCGTACCGATAATCATGGTATGCTAGATGATGACTATCGACTAGAGCACGACTATTACGTCTTTGCTAAATATGGACAGTACTATGGATATGACATAAAATGCGTGCTATATGTAAAACATGATCACGGGGAACCTGAAGAAATTTTGGACGCTCGAGTTGAACCTCTCGGGAAAGGGTATAGCTCAATAGGTAAATGAATATAGCGTACGTTTTTGGTTTACTTAGAACTCACAGAAAGAAATTTGGGAACTGTGTTTGAACCTACTCTCTAAAAATGAACAAGTGTAATTATAGTGATTTCCAGTAAAATCTCACTGGCTGAAACAGCACGGAATGAGTTACTGACAATCATTGAGATTTCACTGGTTCACTCAGTGAAATTTCTTTAGTTTTATCAGTTTGTATGCTTTGTCGTCTATCAGCGGTTTAGGTATGAAACTTATCATTCACCACTTATGTACTAACCTTTGGCAAATTAACTTTAAAGAACTATACTTTGACAACAATAAATGAGGCCCAGGCTGCAATATTACAAGACATAATATATTGCTCTTAACTGTGGGAAAGCGCGTAATTACATCAACGTGTCGCGTCGCTCACAGTCGAACCCAAGTGGCCAAGGGCTTTTCCACTTTCAAGTGAAAGATATTACATTCTCTTCTGGTTGCAGTCAGGCCCCAGATATTTCTAACACAAACACTAGTAAACAATGAAGTTCGTTTTCACTTGAGAAATATTAAGACCCGTCCAGCGACATGCGCGTACGATACGACTGGTTGAATCTATATCATTTAGCTTCACTGGTATATCCAGTAATGCTGTTTTAGTTCCGTCACTTATTGGTTCACCCAGTGAAAGTCGGAAAGTCAGCGGTTCGGAAGTGATAATGCAAAATATTGATTCAGCCAGTGACAATTTCACTGGTTCATTTGAGGAGAATACTTTAAAAGCACTCTTAGTTCATAATGGAAATTTCATTAGAAACTTTGACAGATTGATTTATAATCTTTTTGGAATTGTAAAACTTAATTTTGTTTTCAAGGGATTCCATCATATCTCAATCCTACCAAAACAACATGGTACATCACTTACGCGACCGTAGACTTTGTGGTCACGCAAGATCCTGAAACAGAAGTCATAAGCAGTATAGACCCTATGCATTTTGATAATAACCATCCTACTTATAAGGAAATCATGAATGGAGTTGTTCAAACCTTCGAGGTGTACATTGGTGGCGTACACTTTTTGGCGTTCTTGAAAAATAGAGCACGTTATGGATCTATGCTTCCCCCATACTGGTGGATCCCACAAGTCCAATATCACGTATTGAATCTTCCTGGAAACAGAGCGGCACCTATGCGATCGTATTTAACTCATAACCGAGGGCATAAAGAACCGACTCATGAAGAGTGAATTTGTCTGACGGCAAATTCGACAGTCTCAAAACCGTCTGTACTCGGAAATATGGTTTTCTGCAGTTTTCGACTCCCCTGGCCAAGTGTCTGGGCAAATGCAAGTACTTCTAATTAAGTTGGATGCAGTCGCGCTTCATATCTATGATACTAAAAATAATGATAATAATAACATGATGTTTATTCTCATTATATAATATTTATGTAATATAAATGTCTAAATAAAATCATCATTAATTAAACTATACTTATCAACTATTTTCGCTTTTTTAAATGTAGATAATTGAAAAACCTTTCGATTATTCACAAAAATCTGAAAGCCTGGACTAAAAAGATTTTTTTTTTTTGCCTTCCATCTGTTTATTCACTCGACATTCAATTGAAGGATCTTTCAAAGGTAGGGCAGAATATGATTATTAATAATATTTTCTGGAGCTGCGTAAGATGAAAAAGAACCTGGTTATGATGAAAAAGGCTTGGAAATTGAACTTCCTAACGAACTGGAGAAAAATAGAAGAATTTGGAAATTTTATAAAAATATTTGGAATTTTATGAAAATTTACATGAAATTCATGAAAAATTTTCATATTTTATATACATATATATATATACATAACATATATATATATATATATATATATGTATATATTATATATATATATATATACACATATATTTCAGTATATTATTATATAGTATATATTATTAATAGTATTATTATACTCTGATTCTCTAAGGACCAGGAATATATTCTCTAAAGAATATTTGGGAATATGAAGAATATTGGAATGTGTGGAAATATGAGACAATATTTCAGATTATTTTTGAATATTTGAAATGTTATTCTTTGGTCAGAAAATGATCATAATAATTTAGTAGAAAATTCAACTATTTGGTTAAAAATTCATGTATTTTGTTGAAAATTAGTCTTTTTTGTTAGAAAATAAATTTTTTGGTTGAAAATTCATTTCTCTAACTGAAAATTTAACTATTCTGTTGAAAACTCAACTCATTGGTTAAAAATTCACTATTTTGTTCATGACTTAAATGTTTTGTAAAAAATTCACCATTTTCGCTTGAAAATTTAAAAATTTTGTATTTTTTTGAAAATTTTTGTTTGGTTTGTAAAATCTAACTGTTGTTTATTTTAACTAAAAACTTGTTTTATGAACTATAAACTATTACATGTGGAAAATGTGCAAATTGTTAATGGTACATGCACTGATACACCCTAATTTAATTTGATATATCTAATTTTGTGGAGTAAAGAACTTTGAGTTTGTATCTAAGTGTCTTTATTCAATTCTAAGTGCTGAACATACAATGTGACGCGACGACAGTACATTGACGACTAACTCCTCATTAAATTGGCCAGGTTGAGGTACCTAGCTCCACGATCGTCTTATCCCGTTTCTCACTTAGAGAAGAAGGACCCAAAATGGTTTTGGGGGTGGAAGGGAATAGAGACAGGGTGTTTCAAATAGATCAGGTAAGCGTCGATTCTGAACAGATGACATTCTGAGGCCAGATTTACTTGGGTCCGGCATAACCGAAGACTTACAATTTATGGTTATGTTTACCTTGTTCTATGCTAAATTTCTAAATAAAACTCTAAAATGGTTCCTGAGAAGTAATAAAAGGATTAAATAACTTAGGCAGATGTTTCAATGCTATCCTAAGTCTCTTGACAATTCTGAAAGCTATAAATGAGTCGAAAATGAAACTAACAGGCAAGAAAGTTTCGAATTTAGATTTATAGACTTAACAACATGTTCTGTTGAACAATCATATTTTTAGGTTGAAAATTCAACTCCTTGGTTGAAAGTTGATCCAAATTCTTGAAAGCCTATTTTTTTCTTTCAGATTCATTATTTTAGTTTGAAATACGTATTTTCATATTTAAAAGTGATTCTTCTAACTGAAAATTCAATTGTATTGTAGAAAAATCGTTTAGTTTAGTTAAGCATTTTTGAAACGAAACAAATATAAACTAAAAATTACTCACATCAAATTTGGACTAACATCACATTCATTGTTCAAACTATTTGCTGGAAAATGTATGGGATCATTCTATTTCTCACCTTGAATTACAAATTGCGTAATTTGTGATATCTATGTTTGTAAATTTGCATTAATCATTACCTCATCAAGTGAAAAGTGGATAAAAAGTTCAAAGGTTCAGAAAAAACTACAACTTTTTAGCACTTATCTAAGATAAGATGATTATAAAAAATAATAAATTGTTAGAGCAACTATTTTTCCTTACTTGTATTATTTATTACTTCGTTAGGTAAAAAGTGGTAAAAATTTCTACATTTCAGAAAAAAATACAAGTTTCCAGCAGTATTCCAATTGAATATCATTTTTTTAAAAATAAATACTTAAAAAAATTGATTTTATTCGAGACTTCAACTACATGTTGTTGAAAATTTGTTTCTTCGGCTTAATAGATCAACTATTTGGTTTTTATTGACACCAATGGGAAAAAAACATTTTTTTCGTTGAATATCCAAATATCCTGTTGAAAATTCCCCTTTTTAGCTCAAAAAATAATCTCGTTTGGCAGGAAATATTCATTTGTTTTGAAACTAATAAATTGAAGCGTTCCATGTCGAATTGAGTATGGTTTTAAAATTAATTTTATGTAAAAGAATTTATCCCCCTATTATTCGATTATTATTTCGAAAAATTACCCTATTTTCCGCCTTCTCAGAGCATTTTGGGCTACAAAGTCTGATACTCTAATTTTTTAAATCATTTACGATTCATTACAATGAGACCACACAGTTGAATATTAAACTCTTTTCTTGAATTTGATTCTTTTCAAAACTTGAATTCTTTTTTTTGAAACTTGAAGTTTTATTTTTAAATCGTTCTATTACTTTGTAAATTAACTTTGTCAAATGAAAACTTATTGATAACACTTTTATTTGATGATTCATGTATTTTGTTAGAAAATTTTTCCTTTCTGATAGAAAATTTAACTATTTTGGTAGATATGTCATCTTTCTTGGTTAAAAATGGAAATGCTTGGTTTAAAATCACATGTTTCGGTCATCGTTCCAACTTTTTCTTGAAATTTGTATCTTTCTGTTCATTTCAACTGTTTTTTATTTGAATTCAAATCTTTATTGGTGGAAATATCTACTATTACATTTTTCGTTGAAAATTAATCTTTTGTGATTGAAAGTAGAACTCTTTGGTTGAAAATCCATTTTTTTTTTGTTGGATTTTCATGATTTTACTCGAAAATTGGTGTCTCTGGTTGACAATTCAAATATTTCATTGCAAATACATGTTTTTGTTGAGAATTCATTTTTTAAACTAGAAATGTAAGTGTTACATATCGGCGAAAGGCATAAATCATTCAACTGAAATAAATAGATATTGTGTTAATGAATGTTGGAAAATGTTGTTCCAATTGAATACTCTTTTCGGATAAACTAATATGACGCCAGTCGCTACTAATACTTTGGCATTTACAAAGGGGTTTCCAAGATAAAATTTGTTTAAAAGGTGAAAAGGAATAGACTTTTCACTTTTCAGTAAGAAATCACTTCCGCCAACCATTGTTGATTACTGAAACTGTTGCAAACCAAATACCTAACATTAATAGCTTTGTTCATTGTTCATAAAACCTCCTGCTTCATATTCATAACAATTCATATGAATACAAACTTTCAATGATCATATTAAATTGGTGTGAATTCTTTTATTATTCTTTGACACAAGAATGAAATTTTTCTCTTGTGATATTTTCTTGCACAACGATCCATCATTTATTTATTTATTGGAAGGCAATGTTTCTCAATCAGAGAGAGCCAACGTCACGTTTACAATTTCATAATATGACCTTGTTATTATTTGTCACAGTATTGATGATGCTAAAGGATTGCGTCGTTTTATTAAACTTTTTCATTTCTCACGCTTTTCATTTTTATAACATTTTTCGCTTGTTTTATACAGTCCTCAGTCAATTCATTTATTTTTAGCAAGCAATTAGTTGCTTTTTAATGATGAATTACTTGAACTTTACCATTTTTAATTTAGAGAGACCTTAAAGTATCTTTTGCATAAGGAAGAAAGCTATGCAATTGAAATAACCTTTTCAGGCACTCAATATCATACTCATTCAAGCCGATGCTTATTCAAGGCAAACCATTTGTACAAAGTTTGCTAATTAATTAGAATTTTATATGAAAAATAAGAAAAATGTAGAGCTGAAAAAAATTTTTGGGAGTCAAAAACAGATAAAAGTAGCGCATGAAGTTTCTGAATATGTCTAATTAATTCCGGATCCATTGATCTTTAGTAATTTTAAGAGTCTGAGAAATTCTTATTTTTCTTCAATTTGAGTGAATAATCGGAAGATAGTACTTTTAAATTAGGGCAGGCTACGACGCATTTACAGTTTCACAATATATGGCCATATTATTATTTCAATAGAGTTGAGCATGTAACAATATCGAGTTATTTTATCGAACTTGTCTATTTTTCATGCATTCCATTTTTATAACATCGTTTCAATTATTATATATAGTCCTGAGCTTCATATATTTGCATCAAGGAATTAGTTGCTTTCCACTAAGGAATTAGCAATTATCTCAACTAATCGAATAGATATATTTTTTTTAATTTTCGGTGGCTCAATTTCACAATCATTTAAGCTGATGCTTAGTCAAGGCAAATTATTTTGTAAAGGATTGCATGACAATTCTATCGATAATGAGGAAAATTTACAAGCAAAAAAAAAATTTCAAAATCGAAAGCAGAACTCTGTTGAAAAGTAGCGCACAAGAGTCCTGAATATCCATAATTAATTTCTATATTGATCCATATTGATCCATTATATTTTTAAGATTGTGGAAAATTATAATTTTCTTAGCTTTGCTCAAACAATCAGAAAGTAGAAATGTAACTAGTTGGTTACATTTTTTTTTTTTTTTTTTTTTTTTTTTTTTTTTTTTTCTTAGGATTTACCTCTTCCATTGGAAATGTAACTGTTTTTTTGAAAATTAGTTTCTTCTGGTTAAACATTAACTTTTTATCTGAAAATTCATCTATTCCATTTGTTGTTGAGACTTCATCATTTGTGAGTTAAAAGTTGAACCATCTGGTAGAATAATGTTCGCCCGAAAAGCACGAACGATTTCCTGAACGTTTGTGCAACATTTTAATTCCATTTCAATTCAACTATTTATTAATAGAAAGAATTCATAAAATCATTTTTAGCATCTCTGAGCAAAAACAAAACTTTTTTTTCCCCTGTTCTTCTTTTGTATAATAAATTTTTCGCAATTTATTCCCTTGAAAAATCTGAAACTTTTACATTGTCTATATCGAGGTTAGATCTCTTAAAAGCAGGAAGAAAATCCTCTCATCGAATGAAAACTTCTCTCTGTAAATATTTGTTAAAAATTTCGATTTTGCTTAATTTGAAAAAAATTGTTAAAATAAAAAGGTTTTCATGGAAATGACTGATTTTTCTGGATTTTTTTAAATTATCTTCGACAGAAACTAAAATTTTTTACTCTTGTGCCATTTTGTAGCGCACGAAGATTCTTTTCTATTTTTCACGTTATCCATGTCTATCACATTGATATTATTATATACAGTCCTAAATAGTTTTATATATTTTCATCAAGAAATTAGTTGTTTTTCAGTGATAATTTAGAAAATATCTTGACTAAATGAAATTGTAATTTTCTACTAATCCTTAGTGGTCCAATTTTCCCTAATCAAATTTGTAGAATTTCTCTAGTAATTAGTTGAGTTGAAAAAATTTTGATTCCAAGAGGCGACAAAATATTTTCTCCTTGAGAAAAAAAGTTATACAAAAGAAATAAGCTTTCTTAGATACTGAAATTCGTTTTCATTTAAGGCAACTCACTTTTACGCAGTTTTCTCTATATTTGGAAATTTTCATGGAAAATTAGAAAAATGTAGAACCGAAACATTTTTTTCATTATTATATGCAGACCTAAATAAATTTGTTTATTTTCATCACGAAATTAGTTGATTTTCACTCTTAAGTTATAAAGTATCTCAACTAATCAAATGAGTACTTTTTTGCTAAGCTTCAGTGGACCCCATTCCCCTAAACAAATGTGTAAAATTTTACTAGCAATGAGTTAAATTTTATTAATTTTGAATCAGCGTGATATCAGATTATCGTTTACATAAGGAAAAAAGCTATTCCTAATTTTGCGCAAACCTTTAGAAGGCCGTATTTTAAAAATGAAAGCAGACTAGGTCAAGTTGACAACTTCTTAATGAAGCCTACTTATTGTTCAAATAGAGTTAAAAATGTTACATCATCTCGTCATTTCCTTAAACTTGTCTATTTTTCATGTTTTTCATGCTTATAAATAATCTAGAATTATTATATTCAGTTTTGAATAATTTCCGTTTTACAAAGCAATTAATTTTCCACTATTGAATTAGGAAAGATCTGGAGTACTCGAATAAGTAATTGTCAACTAACACAGAAAAAGCTAAGTGTAAACTTTACACGGATTGCGAGGTAAATATTACCTGCAACAAAAATTACCTCATGTGGGTAAACTTTTCCTGACATCTCGGTATTTTCCAGCTTTTACCCACATTTGTAAGGAACTTTCGAAAGCTCTAACGATTCCGCAAGTCAGCCTTTAAAAAGCCGCACTTATCCAATTTGCCTGTTACATCAACCATCAGCTAACTTCACTTCAGCGATCAAAGCTAGTGGCTTCCAATTTTCAAAACGGTGGTGACAACTTTTATGAGAACAAAAGACAGTTTTTTCCCATCAGGGGTCATATTTGTGAATTAATATAAAAAGTAAGAACACTAAAAAATAACTATTTATTTCAGACCACTCATGATCTCATATGGAACTACACTGTAGAAAATTTCCAAGTGAATTTTCCCCAAAATCGTGTGGAAGTAATATACACCAAAATTCGAGAATTTTCCCTACTTCGCCTTGGGGGAAATTCCCTAAAATAGTTTGTGAAATATTACAAAAGAAATTTTGGAATTTTCCCCAAAACAGATTTGGGAAAATTCCCTAAATTTTTGTGGAATCTTTCTGAAAATGTAGGGAATTTCCCCCAAGGCGCAATAGGGAAAATTCCCAAATTTTGGTGCATATTACTGCCATGTGATTTTTGGGAAAATTCCCTAAGGCGCAATAGGGAAAATTTACTACGATTTGTGAAAACCAGGGAAGTGGAGCGTGGTGGGTATATTCTTAATTTTTTAATGATACACTTTTTTTCACATTTATAAAATTTATTAACTATCATATGTTACCCAATTAAAACAATATTATATTGGTAAGTCTCCTTTTTTATTAAAATTTATTTACAATCATAAGTTTTTCCAATTAAAACAATATTATCTGTGAATGTCCCTTTTTATTCCTATTCTCAATTTACATTCATAAATTTCAACGATATTTATGAAATTTATTTATTATCGCATGCTTATTCAATAAAATTTACAATATTAGATAGTAATGTTCCTGCTTTTGGATCTTTATCCGTCCTTGGCCCTTTCTTATTCCCCCTGTGCCCTTCATACGGATTTATGTCCAAAATCATACTGTAAAAAATCACAAAAAAACTTTGATGAGATTGAAATACAAATTAGATCACTCTCTCAACTGGAATGATAATTAGCTCGCTTGATAAGGAAGGAGATAATAACAAATAAATGAGGAAATTGGCCCAAACTTCGGACACTGTATTTTTTCCTCCTACTGAACCAAATTAACTAAAACTAAATAGAAAACAATAAATTTACTGTTGAATAAATTCCAGTGAAGAACATTTTTCCGCTGGGTAATTGTATCCATACATAATACGCCAGAATCAGGAACAGAACACCGTGGATCGCGCAGTTTGTGCGTAAAACTATTTCTCCTCAATGACTTTAATGACATTTTTAAACTCTGAACAAAATAATAAAACTTTAAACAAAATAATTAAACTTCCTATGTGATAATTGAATTTTTAATTAAAGAAATTAAAAATTAAAAAAAAAATACTCATATCACTCTAGAAAATTACTTTTCAACAAAAAAAAACAATGATCAACCGCTTGAACTCAATGAACCAGACAAGTTTCCAACAAAATACAATAAATTTCCGGCCAAAAAAGACGAATTAGAAAAAAAGTTCATTTTCAACCAAGAAATATGACTTATCTACTATAAAAGATGAATTTTCAAACGAAATGGACGAATTTTGAACAAAAAAGTTGAATTTTTGATCAAAAGTGATGAATTTAATGACATTTTAAAACTCTGAACAAAATAATCAAACTTCCTATAGAATAGTTGAATTTTTAATTTAGAAAATTGAAAATGATCAGAAAAAATAAAATAATTAAATCACTCTAAGAAATTACTTTTCAACAAAAAAAGAAAAAAATAATGATCAACCAGTTGAACTCAATGAAAAAAGACGAATTTTCAACAAAACAGTTAAATCCTCAATCAAAATAGATGACTTTTCAACAACAAAGATATTTTTCGATCGAGGAAGATTGATTTTCAACTAATAAAGTACAATTTTCAACCAAACATTTAGTTTTAAACCACAAAGATGAATTCTCCACTAAGAAGATTAATGTTCTACTAGAAAGATGAATTATCAAAAGTACGCATTTTCACACTCTTTCAAAAGCAGATACTGTTGATTCACATAAATATTCTATAAAACAATAATTATTCATTTCGCCCCAACACCCGCGCTATGAATTTGATATATATTGATTTGAATCAATATAGTATCTATTTTTGATCGAACGTGAAAGTGCGTACTTTTGGTTCGATAGCATTTTTTTGCATAATATCACAAAGAAAACATCTTCCTGCATTTTAAATTCAATTTTTATTCGTCCCACCCAGTATGAGCAAGTAACAAGCAGGTAAGGGAGATTTTTGACTGCCCTTGTAAAAATCTGAAGGTGTCGCGAGTTTCAAACAGAGGATTAGGTACAGGTATAACGGGAGACTTAGCACTTCATGACTCTTAGCGTCTTCCTTAAATCTGAATTTTTTTGAAATTTTTTGAAATCGTTGTGAAATCATTCAGTTCAATACTTCGAAATTTTTAAATATAAATGACTTACCGTCTGCTCCTTCCAAGTTTTGATTGTTTTGAGGCTAGTAGTTCTACTCCTTCCAATTTTCGATGCTAGTAGTTCTGCTCCTTTCAAGTTTTGATGCTGGTATTTATAGCTTATTTATTGTTCTCAAATCACTTCAATCACACTTTTTTCTAACGTAGTCAAAACGAGAGTTGACAATCACACACAAACGACACAATTATGTCCACAACTCAGCTGCTGTCTGCACCTTTTGACCAATTTGAACCAAGTGACCATAATAATGTTCGGAGATACCTGATGAGCGCTTGTGCATCATGAAGATGGTATTGGTTGCCTGCTTCCATCAGAAATACCCAATCAGCAGGGATAAATAGCAGACTCATTTTGAAGTATAGGAAAACTAGCCAATAACATTTTATTTAAGAAGGAAATATTTTGGTTTAAAGCTCTTTCCGTCTTCTCTTGTTTGCCCATGCGCATTAGGACTTTCCGAAGTAAAATAAGCAGTTCTATTATATGCAAATTATTGAAATCTCTTTGTCACTCTAATTTAAATGTTTAGAAGTTCGGGGAAAATCTCTTATTTTCTTGGGGAACTTTCACTACGCTTCATTAGGTTTTCCGAATTCCATAACTTTTGGGGAATATTCTCTAATTTTTGTGAAAATTTTCAGAAATTTGGGGAAAATTCCCTATTTTCTTGGGGAACTTTCACTACGCTTTATTGGATTTTACGAATTCCATAACTTTTGGGGAATATTCTCTAATTTTTATGAAAATTTTCAGAATTTTGGGGAAAATTACCTATTTTCGTGGGGAAAGTTTTTTTCCCTACCAAAATGTGGAATTTTCCTTACCAAATCGTAGGGAAAATTCCCGAAATTTTTTACAGTGATACACAAAAGCAAGATTCAGCACGAACAAACATTACAAAGCAGAAATGTGTGAATTTCATTGATATCTTCAAAATTTATTAAGCATTTGATTGAAAACCACATGAAAAATCTTGCAAATCTGTTCGAAGCCGTTGTGATCTGTTGAAATCCATGGAAAGTTGTAAAATCTGCCATAATCTTCAAAATAATTGAAGATCCTCTAAATCTTAGTCTTCTCTCATAGAATTGTTAAAAACTTTAGAAATCCCTTGAAATAAAATTCATTCTATTCGGTATAGTTACAATTATTCATAAATATTCTCTAGAATAAATGTTACAAGCCCTAAAAATCATAAAAATCTCTTAAAATCCTTGGAGATTTATTGAATGCTTGAAATCCTTTAAAATTTTCAGTCATTCTACAAATTCTTCGAAATCAGTTGATGTTTTTCATATTTCTAAAAATCGTTTAGAATACCTAAAAATTCCTTCAATACAATTTAAATTGAACATATTCAATAAAGTTCTTTGAGAGAAACGTTAAAATCCCTAGAAATCGTGGATATATGGGAAATTTGGGGAATTGTTAAGAATCCCTTGAAATTTCATAAACTTTGATTTTTTTTCTAAAGTTTTCGAGAAATTCTTCGAAATCATTTTACATTCTACAAAATTCTCTGAAATCCCTTGAAATCTTTTATATTTCATAAAATAATTTGAAACTCCTTGAAATTCCTTGAGTAGAATTTGAGTTGAACTTATTCCTTAAAGTTCTCTAGAAAAAACGTTAAAATCCCTTGAAATCTTTTAAATCCCTTGAAATCCTTGTAGATTTAATAGAAACCTCTCAATCTCATCCTGAATTACTCAATTAAAAAGAATGGCATTGACAATAACTAATTTCCTCGTCGACAAGTGTCCGAAGAATGCATTTGTTTCTTGAATTTCTTTAAAAATGATAAATTTCATCAAAAAATTATGAATATCGCTGAAATCATCATGAGGTTCCTATTTTAAAATAAACTGACACGAAACAGAAGAACTTTTCTGTAGACAAATACCTATAAAATGCATTTTTTTATTAAATTTATTTATAATATCAACAAGATTAATCATGAGAGCGAGATTTTCTTTATTATAATACTTCCAAATAAAACACATTTTGCCCTCTTTTCAAAATCGGTGTGATTTTTTTTTCAGATAAGAAGCTTAGGAACTTTATGTGAAGAGTTCTGAATGAGAATTTTTTGTTTGTTCTCGAGTAAATGACAAAAAAAAACGGGCAAGATTACTTTAAGATGAAAGATTACTTGTTTCGGACATTTTTTCGCTGTTCATTTTGCAATGGCAAATTATCAAGAACTAAGATTGCTTTCTTAAATGTAGGTTATTGTAGAAAACCTTCCATGAATTACAAAAATTTGAAGGGCTGAATTAGAGAGATTTCTTGCTTCCTTTATTTGGTAATTCACTCTAAAGTAAATTTAATGGATCTTTTGAAGATATGACAGAACATTATCATTTATATAATTTTGTAAAAGCGTATTTGCAGAACTGGGTGAAACACGAAATAAGAATGTGAGGCCAGATTATAAACATAAAATTATGGATATGTGGAGTAAACAAACTACTAAAATTCATCCTTATTTAAGACAAATTATTTCCGTAAAATTTTTTACATAATTGCAATTTTCTATGGAAAATTATAAAAATGTAAAACCGGAACAAACTTTGAGAATCGGAAACAGAACTCTGTTTGAAAAGTTGCACATGAAGACCCTGTATGTGTTTGATTAACCTAGATCGCATTGATCCCATGTCATTTTAAGATTTTCAAATATTCTCATTTTTTCAAACTATATTCAAATAATCAGAAGGTGATATTTTGAAATTAGGACAGGCTACATCACGTCTATAATTTATTCGTATCCAGCAACTAGTTGATTTCCACTATTGAATTATAAAGTATCTTGAATCGTATTAGTGATTTTTTATTAAGCTTCAATGGCTCACTTTTTCCAGATGAGCAATTAGTTACTTTGACATTTATTCAAGCTGATGCTCATTCGAGCAAAATCATTTTTTACAAAGTCTGCTAAAAAATTGCGAATTTTTGTGGATAATGAGAAAAAAATACAACCAAAATTTTTTTTGAGAATCTAGGGCAGAACTTCATTAAAAAGTAGCGCATTATGATCCTGAACATGTCTAATTATTTATTATATTGATCTATATTGATCCCATATTGATCCATTATATTTTTCAAATTGTAAATGTCTTCTGTCTCAACATTTTTCTGCATTATGACGTGATGTCTACCTAAGACATCTCTGCTTGACCATGTCGGCGTTTTAGCTGGCGATTTTTTTCTGAATAGTTGGTGCTCAAAAAGAATGACTTTGTACTTGAATTCAAATTTTGAAATTTTATAGGATAAAAACTCCAATTCTTGGTACCTTACTCCAATTATCGGCATGCCAAAAACCGAGTAGTGTGAATAAATTAATTGAGGCAAAACATGCAAAAAAAAATGTATTATCTAAGAAATTGGTGAAGGGTGCCAAGAATGGTGGGAGAGGATTGGTGCTCTCACTCTGAAGATTTTGAAATTATATTAAGCTTTTAAAATTTCATAAAAATCTTGAAATTTTGTGAAAAGATTAAAAATTTCAAGAAAAGTTTAGAAATTGTAAAATTTTCAAGAATTTTTTAGGTGATTTAGTAACATGGGAATTTCCGAACCTTTACAAATATTTCAAAATTGAAGAATTTGAGAAAATAAAAATTTTATTGTATTTTGAAAACTTTCGTTTTAATTTAGGCTGTGCCTAGCCGTCTCGAAAAATCTGGGAGATGGAAAAGGGGATGAACTAGTCAAGCTTCAATATTCAATATTCAAGATTCAATATCTCTTCGAAATGAGGAAATGCAAATTAATGGAAACTAATTTATTTTGAAGTCAAGCCATGAGCCAGTGCAATAAATTAGTTCTACCTTCAAAATTCTTTATAAAATTCTGAAACTTCTATAAAATTTAGTTAATTTTCAAAATTTATGGTTAATAAGAAATTTAACAGTAATTTATATAAATTTCTCAAATTCATATTAAAATAAGCGGTGTGTCTCATGATACCAAAATTCGGGTTGTGTAGTAACATATTTCTCAGAATCTACACTAGTATATATCCTTTTCTAACTTCCTAATTTTCCGGGTAAAAAATTAATATTTTTGATTCAAGAATCATGTCTGGTTGAGAATTCATCTAGTTGGTTGAATATTGAACTCTTCAATTAAAAATTCATGTTTCTCTAAGATTCATACTTTTAATCACAAATTTATCTCTTTGATTGAAAATTAATTTTTTTTTTGAAAATGTATACTTTTTGATTTAAAATGCAATTGCTTAGTTGAGAATTAATCTGTTTTTGTCAAAAAGTCCAATATTTTGTTGCAAATTTGTCTTTTCGGATTGAAGATTCAACTATTTAGTTTAGTTGGAAATTTTTTTGTATTAAATTTGTATTTTTGGGTTGAAAATTCAACTTTTTTGTAGAATATTCGTTTTTTTATATTTAAATTTAATGCTTTCAATTGGAAATTTGACTTTTATTTTTGGTTAAAAATTGATTCTTTTAGCTGAAAAATTCAACCATTTGGTTCCAGGTTCCTTTAGTTTATTGAAAATTAGCCTCTTTCCGTAGAAAAATAATCTTCTTAATTGAAAATTTAACTTTATGTATGAAAATTGATATATTTTGTTGAACAATTTTTTTAGGGGGTAAAAACTTTTTTTTTTAACTGGAAATATAACTATTTGATTAGAAATTAACTTTTTTGTAGAATCTTCATAAGTTTGTGTTGATAATTCAATTTTTTAGTAGATGATTAGTTGTTGTTTATATCAAAAATCAATTCTCTCAGAATGAAAACTGAACTGTTCCATTTTCATTTAAAAGTTGATCTTTTTAGCTGAAAAATCAACTATCCTTTTTGGTAGAAAATTAGTCATCCTGGTTGGAAACTCGAATATTTGGTTAGAAATGTTTGTATTTTGTTACAAATACATCTGTTTTAGTAAGAAAATTCCTTGCTTGAAAATGTCACTATTTGTTTAGAAATTCATGAATTTTTTGAGAGTTACTTTTTTTTGTAGAAAATTAAACTTCTTGGTTGAAAAGTTATCTGTTTAGTTGAAAATGTAATTATGTATATCTTCCACTTTTTGTCAAATTTTCAATCAAAGTTAGTTGATATCTGATGATTGTTATCAAACATAATTTTTCAAACGATATATTATTATTTTTAATAATATTCTCTGAAAATAATTCAGAATAATGCTAGAAAATTGCTGTTTTTCAAAAATTTTCCACTTTTTGTCCAATTTTCAATTAGAGTGACGTAACTAATGAACTAAAGTTAACAAAATTATTGTGACAAACATATTTTTATTATTCCAAATAATATTATTGTTATATGAACTTGACTGCTCAACCGAATTATTATTGTTAAAAACGATCTTCTCCCATAGTAATGCTAGATAGTTGCGATTTTTTCTGAAATTTTCTACACTTTTTCTTAACTTTTCACTTGTTTAGTGAAAAAATGATTAATGCAAGTTAACAGAAATATTTATTTAAACAATTGATTATTGTTTATAAGTATCTTTTCTCAGATAATTGCTAGAAATTTGCAATTGATTGCTGTGACATTTATTCAAGCTGATGCTAATTCAAGGCAACTCATTTTCACAGAATTTGCTAAAAAATTGAAATTTCCAATGGATAATGAGAAAAACAGACAATCCAAAAAAATTTTGAGAATTGAAAGGAGAATTCTTCTGCGAAGTAGCGCATAAGGATCCTGTATATGCATAATTGATTATTCCATTGGTCCATATTGATGTCATATTGATCCACTATATTTTTGAGATTGGAAAGAAATATTATTTTTGTTAACTTCGTTTCAATAAGTAGAACGCAGTTTGTCGGAAATAGAAACAAACTAGGTCTCGTTATCAATTTCTGAATATGGCCTTCTTATTGTTATAGTAGAGATTAAAATGTCACACCATTGCTTCGTTTTATGAATTTTTTTCTATTTTTCACGTTTATCGAGCGCATCAATTCTTTTAAATTATTATATACGCAGATCTGAATAATTTTATATCCACCAAGCAATTATTATTCCACTATTCAATTAGGAGATATCTGGAATACTAGGATCAAAAATATTCTACCAATCTATAGTGGTTCACTTTTCGCTAATAGAATCTGAAAAATTTCACCAGTAATTAGTTAAATTTTACCCATTTTGAATGTATGGAGCAAAAAGGCTTAAAAACCTTTGTTCTTTGGCTTTGTGCCTGATAAAAAAAATCGATTATTTTTTAACCTCTCTATCAATTTCTTTCACAAAATGAAAATTTCATTTTTGGTGACATTTCCTCATACGTTGAATTATTATTGATTCACAGCCTTATAAAGAATATATTTTTCATCGATCTTCGCTTCCCTATAAGCGACAATTTTTGCGTTATCAAAAAATGTGCTGTCGCAGTGACAGTGAAACTTATTCATGAATATACCATAACATTTTTATAAACGAACACAAATTTTGTCATGAAAAATAAGAAAAATTTATTCTGTCGTAACATTTTTCTACATGACAACATGATGTCCACCTAACACATCTCTGCTTGACCATGTCAGCGATTTAGTTGATGATATTTTTCCAAATAGTCGGTGCTCAAAAGCCATGACTTTGTAATTTTACAACAATCTTGAAATCTTGCAGGGTAAGAGCACGACTCATTGGCACCTTAACCTAATTATAAGCGTGCCAAAAACCGAAAAGTATACATTAATTATTTTAGGAAAAACATGCTGAAAAAAAGTATTATTTAAGAGATTAGGAAAGGGTGCCAACGCATGGAGAGGGCGGAGGCCTATTAGTGCTCTTATCCTGAAGGATTTTGAAATTTTATAAAGATTTTGAAATTTAAAAAAAAATGTTATACAAATTTTGAATTTTATACAATTTTTAGAATCTAATAGAAATTTTGAAATTTCATAGAAATTTTAGAAATTTGGAAGATTTTGGTAATTTAGGAATTACCAAGCATTCTCGCATTTTCAAAGAAAATTCATTTCCGAAACTTCATTTTCACTTGGAAACTCTATTTTTACTTTAGGTTGTGTACAGTAGGGTGGCTCAAAAACACTTTTTCTTTGCAGAGGATAACGATCCCCTCCCATTTTTTTCCCAATTTGAGAAAAAAAATGACTAATTTTGGTTTTTCCGATTTTTTATTTTAACAGCTGCCGGTTTTGACTTGAAGTTTCTCATATAAAATGCGTGGTGAAAAATAACTTTTTTGAGTTTTTGAATTAATTTTTTAGGGTTTGAAAAAATATGACAAAAAACGAAGAATTTGGTGTATTGGACATATGGTTTTGACACCCCTAACACATCCCTACGATTCCCTGAAAACTACCCGTAAAACCAAAAATATCAATTCTTCATAAAAACGACCTTTTGAGCACTGTATTGTCATATTTTTTTCACCTAAAATTATTTATATTGGTCTAGTGAAATATTTATTAACATTGTTTAATCAATTTTTATTTATTCAATCAAATGGAATTTTTAAAAATATTTTTTTAATGGAAATTGGTTTTTCTCCTAAAAAATATTAATATTGGTCTAGTGGAATATTTAATAAGAATAATTTATTAATTTCCAATTATTTGAACAAATGGAATTTGTGTGAATAATTTTCTTTCGAAATTTTTATTATTAAAGTTTATTGTCCTTCCTTCAGTGGAATGTTTATCAAGCTTTGTTAATTATTTTGGAAAGTTTCAAACAAGTTCCAATTGTTCAAATAATTTCTCTAGAACATTTGTTTTTTTTTTTAGAAATAAGGATTTTTTGTCTAAAAATTCGTCGAACTGGCAATTCATTATCTTTAATAAAATAAATTTAATAAAAAACATTTTCCAATTCAATAAAAAATAAATTATTATTGATTTGCAACAACCTCTTATTTGTTTAGACAATCATTTTTCCACAAAACTAGTAAATTTCTCTTCATTATTACAACAATTAATTCTTAATTTATAACAGGAACATATTATATTTGAATACCTTCTACTGTATAATTTTATACCTGTCCTCCCCGTTCAACGAATTTTTGAAAAAAACATTCTTTAGACAAATGGAATTTGTGTGAACATTTAAAAATTAATTAATCAATGTTGTTAAATCCACCACTAGTCCAACCATAATAATTTTTATAAAGAAAAAAAATTCGAAAAACAAATTATCAACACAAATTTCCATTGTTTAAAAAATTGAAAATCAATAAATTATTGTTTCTAAATATTCCACTAGACCAATAGTAATCATTTTATGAAAAAAACAAATTTTCGAGGTAAAAATTATTCAAAAAAATTCCATTTGTTTAAATAATTGAGAATTAGTTAGGCAATGTCAATAAATATTGCACTAGACCAATATAAATAATGTAAGGTAAAAATATTTTTGGTTTCAAGGGTAGTTTTCAGGGACTCGTCGGGGTGTATTAGGGGTGTCAAACCCATATGTCCGATACATGAAATTCTTCGCTGGATAATTCTCTACAAGCCACTGTACTTTTTTGTCATATTTTTTCAAACCCTAAAAAATTATTACAAAAACTCAAAAAAGTGATTTTTCCCCACGCATTTCACATGGGAAACTTCAAGTCAAAACCGGCAGCAGAAAAAAATGAAAAAACGGAAAAAACAAAGATTAGGCATCTTCTTTTTTCGGATTTGAAACAAAATGGAGAGGATCGTTGCCCTCTAGCATGAAAAAAAATTTTGTCATGCATTTTTGAGCCACCCTAGTATGTTTTTGTCTACGTATTTTATTTTTGCTGTTTTTCGAAATATTGAAATATTTGTATGTTCTACTTTCCTTTTTAAAAATACTCTTAAATTTTTTAACAAATCGAAAAGCGTCAATAAACCGCAATATTACGTAAAATTCAAATTTGTCACTTATGGAATTTTTTTTTTGGGACCCATAAGAGTGACTTAAAACTATTCAACCTATGATTGATTCTTATTCTCTGATCAGTTGTGAACAATATACTGAAACACGGAATTATTTCTAACATATTATCAGGTTTAAATGTTAGATTTACAAAAAGCTGACTTTTTCCCATGTTAAATCAATGGGAAATTTCATGGTCTTTGCGCGACCCCTAAATATTAACCGATTTTTCTCAAAATTTGAAGGAGATTTTTTTGGGCCATTCGAACAAACCTGGAAGGTGAGAGTAGAGAAATTCGAAGAAAAAAAATCCACTAAGTATAAATAAGAATCACCCAAATATGCACCTATGTTTGAGGGTGCAAATATGAAAATGAACATTCTCATTTTGATACCATTGAAAATAAAATATTCTTTCTTTCAGGCATGGGCAAAATTTTGAAAATAATGAATCAGCCTCAAATATAACTATGGATATTCTCTTTTTTTTAGCCCCTGGAATTTTTAAAATTTTCTCATCCCGCTTCTGTACCCCACACCTACGACCAATTATTACTAAAATCTACACTTGGACAAAATTTTTTTCAGTGGCCCATATATCTCACAAGGAAAAAAGCAGATTGGAAAGTCCAGGAAATGTTCGTAGTTCTGACTGTTTGTTCTGACTTTAAGCTATTTCATTGCCTCCACCACGCGTAGGATTACTGCCACATTGTAAATTCTAATAGTTCTTAAGGACGCTTTTTAGTATGTATAGCGGCGGAAATCTTCCCTATTCATCAGTCATCTGTACCGAAGATTGTCTCGAAGTACTGAGAACATGAAGATCGACTGTAGGATTCTGCTCTTCATAACCGGGATTTTCATCAATTTTCTGGGTCAGTAAGCCTAATATAATACAAATTCTAATATAAGAATATGTCTGCCATGGTGAACTTCGAAAGTTTTCGGAAATTTATTGTCAATTCCTTATTAACCAAAAATTTTTAAAATTTTATAGAAATTTTATAGAAATTTTAGAAAACTTTTAGAACTTCTATAAAAATCTTACAAATTTTGAAGATTTTAAGACTCTCAAACTTCAGAAAGTTTTTATGATTCCAAGAATTTTATGAAAGTTTCCGGCGACTTGTTGTCAATTACTTATTAACCAAAAATTTTTATGAATTTTTATGGAAATGTTTGAATTCAATAGCAATTTTAGATATTTTGAAGATTTCAAAAATTTCCAAACCTTTCAAAATTTTCTTCAAATTTAAAATTCTTCAATTTTTTTTTAACTCTTCTAACATTTCGAAAAACCCATAGAGTTGCTAATATTTTCAAGTTTTTGGTAATTAGGGAATAACCAAACATTTTCAAATTTTGAGAAACGAGGAATTTTGAAAAATTTGTTTCTATTTTAATTTAATTTTAGGGAAATTTTGAAAATTTATGGTAAATTTTAAAAAAATTTCGAAATTGTCAAGAGTTTTGAAATTTTAGAAAAATAGAGACTTTGAAACTTCATCAACTAGTTCAATATTTTTCATAAGGCGAATTTTCGGGGCGCTTGGGCAAAGCCTTAAATTTTTTTGAAATTTTAAATCTTCATAAAAATGTGGAAATTTTGTGAAAAATTTCAATTTCGTAGATTCATATTATTTATTCATATCATACATAGATTAAAATTTTAGAAATCTTATTATAATTTCAGAAATTTTATTAAAATTTTTGATATTTCATAAAAATGTTTGAATTCAATAGAAATTTTAGAGATTTCTGAAAAATTATATGAATTTTGAAGAATATATAAATTTTCAAAATTTTATTCAAATTTCTAATTTTTTAAATTCTTTGAACTCTTGTAACATTTCAAAAAACGCATGAAAATTTATAATATTTTCAAGTTTTTGGTAATTTGGGGATAATCAAATATTTTCAAATTTTCAGGAACGAGGAATTTTTAAAATTTGTTTCTATTTTAGTATGATTTTAGGAAAATTTGGAAAATTTTTCAAAATTGTTCAAAGTTTTGGAATTTTACAAAATTTTTTGGTGTTTTATGAAAATGTTTGAATTCAGTGGAAATTTTAAACATTTTAGAAAAATTTCAGAAATTTTGAAGATTATAAAAACTTTCGAACCTTTCAAAATTATCTTCGAATTTCAAAATTTTTAAATTCTTTGAACCCTTAACTCATTTCAAAAAACGCATAAAATTTCTAATATTTTAAAGTTTTTGATAATTTGGGAATAACCAAACATTTTAAAAATTTTGAGAAACGAGGAATTTTTGAAACTTTGTTTCTATTTTAATATAATTTTAGGAAAGTTTGAAAAAATTTATGGCAAATTTGTCAAAATTGTCAAAAGTTTTGGAATTTCACAAAAATGATGGAATTTCACAAAAATTTTGAGATTGCAAAAAAAAATATGAAATTTCATAGAAATTTTAAAATTTTATCAACTAGTCCAATATTTTTCATAAGGCTTATTTTTGGGACGCTTAGACACAGCCTTAAATTTTATTGAAATTTTAAATCTTTATGAAAATGTTGAAATTTTGTGAAAAATTTCAATTTTATAGAATTTTTTTTCAAATTTTGTCAAAAATTTGGAAATTTCGCAACAAATTTAGAAATCTCATTAAAATCTCATTAAAATTTCAGGAATTTTTGATATTTTATGAAAATGTTTGAATTCAATAGAAATTTTAGAAATTTTAGAAATTTTAGAAATTTTAAAGATCATAACAATTTTCGAACCTTTCAAAATGTTCTTCCAATTTTAAAATTTTTTAATTTTCTGAACTCTTGGAACAATCCAAAAAACGCATAAAATTTCTAATATTTTCAAGTTTTTGGTAATTTTGGAATAATCAAACATTTTCAAATGTTGAGAAACGAGAAATTTTTGAAACTTTGTTTCTATTTTAATATTATTCTAAGAAGTTTGGAAAATTTATGGTAAATTTATCAAAATTGTCAAAATTTGTGAGATTTTATAACAATTTTGAAATTTTAGAAAAATTTCGTAATTTAAGAAAAAATACGAAATTTCATAGAGACTTTGAAAATTCATCAACTAGTCCAACATTCTTCATAAGGCAAATTTTCGAGACGCTTAGACACATCCTCAAATTTTATTGAAATTTTAGATCTTCATAAAAATGTTGAAATTTTATAAAACGTTTTTATTTTACAGATTTTTTTCATATTTTATTAAAATTTTGGAAATTTTACAACAAATTCACTTATCTCATTGAAATTTTGAAGATTATAAAAATTTCCAAACCTTTCAACATTTTTTTCAAATTTCAAAATTTTTTAATTCTTTTGAACTCTTGTAACGTTTCAGAAAACGCATAAAATTTCTAATATTTTCAAGTTTTTCGCAAAATTTTGAAAATTTATGGTAAATTGTGAAAATTTTTTCAAATTGTGAAGAGTTTTGAAATTTCATAACAATTTTGAAATTTTAGAAAATTCTGGAATTTTACAAATATTCTGAAATTTTACAAAACTTTTGAAATTTCAGAAAAAATGTGAAATTTCAGAGACTGAAATTTTATCAACTAGTCTAAAATTTTTCATAAGGCGAATTTTCGGGACGCTTAGACACAGCCATAAATTTTATTGCAATTTTAAATCTTCATAAAAATGTTGAAAAACTGTAAAAAAATTTAATTTTATAGAATTTTTTCAAATTTCAATAAAATTTTGTAAGTTTCACAACAAATTCAGGAATCTTATCAAAATTGTACAAATTTCATTAAAATTTTTATATTTGATGAAAATTTTTTGAAATGTTGAAGATTTCAAGGAAAATGCAAAAATGCATGTTAACAGACACTGCCCTTAAGATAACTAGGAATGAGAAAAAAATTGTCTATAGAAGTATCTGATTATTTTGTTCTCAAAATTGAATACAATTTGTAAAAAACATTTACTAATTTTTTTAATTCGGGAAAAATTTCAAATTATGAAATTTTATAGAGATTTTGGAATTTTTACATTTCATGATTTAAATTCATTCAATAAAATGTTATGAAAATTCTGAAATTTTATGAAAATTTCATGAATTTTGCAGATTTTAAAAACTTTCAAACATTTGAAAAGGAAAGAAGGGGATTTGGTTGGTTGCATTCTCATTTTTCTTTCCTATTTTTTATTTTTGTCCCAAGAAACAGATAAAAATTTTTTTTCAGGAATTGCAATAGGAGCATTTTCTGATGGTTGTCCAAATTTGATTTGTTGACTTCTTGTTTTATTTTCAGGAATTCTATACATCGAGATAAAATAAGTTTCTTTATTTCCACTCATGTTATATTATTGCATTAGATTTTTTTCCTATATTGGTGAATTATTTGTCTAATTTTTGGAATCTGTGGTAGTTTTAGCTTCACATCGAGGAAATCGGTATTATTTACAGACTTCGTCAATTTTACTTGGCCTCATTAAAATAACACAATAATTTCACCAAGGCGCATCTCACACAACAATTTGTTTACTCCACGTGTCCATGATTTTATATTTGACAATCAGGCTTTGTGTTCTCATTTCGTGCTTCCTCAAATTCTTCAAATACACATTCAGGAAATAATACGAATAATAATGGTCTTTCATATCTTTGAAAGATCTTCGTAAGCTTTATAATCTTGAGATAACAAAAAAATTTTGAAATTTTATAAAATGTTGAAACTCTTTTGAAAATTTTTAGAATTCTTCCAGTTTTTTATATTCCTGAAAAAATTCTAAACTTTTGGTAAATTACCAAAAATATCTTTCGAAAAATTTCTAAAATTTATATTGAAATGAGAAATAAAGTTTTCAAAATTTCCGAATTTCTTATTTTCAACTTGACATTCATTTAATATAAATTAAGGACATTTTTTAATTAGCGAAGAATTAAAAATATTAATTTTTTAGTTTTCTAAAATGTTGCGAATTAATTTTTTTTAATTTCAAACTTAAAAAGTTTATAGCTATTTTGCAATTTTCATACTTTACAAAATTTTTTAATTGATTTAAAAAACATTTCATAAATGCTATCAGAATCCGGAAAAAAATCTCAAAATATCTTGATTATGTTGTAATTATAGAGGTTTAAAAAGAAAATTCAAGGTTTTCTACAAAATAAAGAACAGAACTGAAATTTGTATAACTTCGTAGAAAATTTAATTTCGCAATTCAGTAAAATACGTATCGCCTTATTTCCTCTGAAGAACGCATAATTATATCCGTCCGTGTAATTTTTTTTGAATTACGATAATCTTCAATTTTTTCACAGAAATAAATGGCATGTGGAACAATTATGACGGTTATTACGTGCCAAATCAGAACCCGGAACATTCTCACCCACAAGGACCAGGTAAAATTTTCAATTTTATAACAAAATTTAGAATTTGGAGAAAATTTGGAAATTTTATGAAAATTTGGAAATTTCATGGAACTTTGAAAGTTTTATGAAAATTTTGAAATTTCATGGAAATATTCAAATTTTATGAAAATTAGGAAGTTTCATGAAAATTTCATAAAAAATTGGAATTAATATAAATATTCAAATTTCATACAAGTTTTATGAAACTTTCAGAAATTTCATAAATCTCTCCGAAATTTGGAAGATTTTAAGACTTTCAAAAACTTGATCATTTAAAAAAATTTTGACTACAAAGATTTTTCAAAGAAGTTGAAAATTTCTTACAAATTTTTGAATTCAATAAAAAATCTAGTAAATGTTAAGATTGTCAGATTTGTAAGACCCTTCTGATTTCTTAAAATACTTGAAAAAAATGTTTATTACAAATTTTCTATTATTATTTTTGAACTTTTGCAACAATTTAAAAAAACTTATAAAATTTCTAACCTCATTGAGTTTGTGGTAATTTAAGAATTACCAAACATTTCAAAATTCGAAAAAATGAGGAATTTTTGAAACTTTGCTTTCATTTGAATATAAATTTAGGAAAATTTTTTTACTAACTCTTCCCTGTCCTCATCCCAATTCCACCATACACCTTCTATCTGTATTCTCCCATACTTAACCCATGTTCTTCTTCCTTCTTTTATTTCCTCTTCCGCGATTTTCCTTAACCTATACTGCATGTTCCTTTCTACCCATCTCAAATCATCCTCTATTCTCTCCAAACTTCCATACAACATCCTCTTCTTCATCATCACTTCCGTCTTATGTTTCCATTCCTTCAGTTTCACTAGTACCATTCTCTCTCCTCTTCGCTCTTCCCTTCCTACACTTCGCACTTTCTCTGTCTCTGCCTCAGCATCAATCCTTTTTAGTACTTCTTCCACTCCTTCCCTCGGCTCCTTCCCCTCTAATCTTACACCCTTTATCACTATGTTTCTTTTTCTTTCTTCTCTCTCTTTTTTTTCTATTCTTTGCTCTATTTTTCTCAGCCTTTCCTTCTACTTATTCCCACTCTCCCGACCTCCAAACTCACGGTTTGAGCTTTCAATTTTTCTTATTCTACCTTCCTCCTCTACCTTCTTATTAGGCTCTTCCTTCTTTTCTAGTCTTCGCTCCAACGTCTGCATCCTTTTATCTAGCTTTTCCTGACTTCTTCCCATTTCCTCATTTCTTTCCTAAGTTTGCCCATTTCCTGTCTACTTTCTTTTCTCATTTCCTCCACCCTTTTCTCCTGCTTTTCTTCATACATCCTCATTACTTCTATCATCATATCGCGCTTTTCTTTCAATATTTCCTTTTCCATCGGACCTTTATCCTCATCTCTGCCTCTTTTTGTCCCCTTATTTTTCTCATCCTTCTCAACAAAGCTATGTTTTTCCGGCGGTGATCTGTACATTTTTGGATTTTCAAGCTTGCCCCTATATCTTCCTTGTCTTCACTGCTTCCCCGCTCCTCTCTCTTCCTTTTAAGGAATGCCTCAATTGATTCCACGCTTTTCGCCCTCAATGTGTCCTTTTCTACCGTTTTCCTATACTTTCCCCTTGCCTTTCCCCCTCTCTACCCTGCCTTGCTGTGACAGGCTACGACCAACCTGGTCCTTCCACCCTGTCACAAACCTCAAACCCACCTAACCTCAACTTCCACACAAATCTGTCTTGATTCCCAAAAATATCCTCACCCCCTTGTCAATCTTTCAATCTCTCGATCAATCCATCACAAACGAACCCCTCTACACACATCCACAATCCACTCAACTCAAATTCCACCACAATTATCATAAAAACTCAGCACCAAATTTCACCGCTGAAATAGTGAGAAACAAAAAGAGTCGAGGAACGAAAGTAGGCAAGATTGGAGGATATGCCACTGGAATATAGCAGGCTTAGAAAGAAAGGATAGGGAGTTCATGAGGAATTTGACACAATGGGATGTAGTAGTAATGATGGAGACGTGGCTAGATGAAAAGGGATGGGAAAGAGTAAAGAAAGATTACCAAGAGGTTACAAATGGCAGGTTCAAAATGCAAAGAGGAAGAACAAGAGGGCAGGGCAATGGGAGGAATGGCGATGGGAGTATGAAACAAATGCACAACAGAGAATGATAAAAAAGAGTTGGAAGAACACAAAGAAGGATTGATAGTAGAAGAGATAAATACGGGAGGAGAGAGGTGGAAGAGAGTGGTGGTTTATGTGAACGGTGATATGCAAGAGAAAACAGATGAGATGAAAGAACTGATGGAAGAAAATAAGAATGAGATTAGGCTAATAATAGGAGGTGATTTTAATGCGAGAACAGGAGATAGAGGAGGAAGGGAATGGGATGGAGAGCGAGGAAGAAAATCCAAAGACAAGATACTGAATGGAGAGGGAAAGAAGTTGTTAAAGAGCCTAGGGGAGATGGGATGTTTTATCTTAAACGGAAGTATAGAGGGGGATGAGGAAGGGGAATATACACGTTCAGGAGGAAAGAGGGGAACGGTAGTTGATTATGTGGTAGTGGACGACGAAGTAAGAGAGAAGGTTAAGAAACTAGAGGTGGGGAACTATGTAGATTCGGATCACTTTCCCATAATAGTGACGGTAGAGGCAGAAATAAGTAATAACGAAAAGGCTGAAAAGGAAGCAAAAGTAAAAAGAGCAGGAAGAGGGGATCGGTCAATGGGAGGTAAAGAACAGTTTAAAGAAGAAGTCAGGAACTTCAAAATGGGGGAAGGAAATGTAAACGATGGAATGGAAATAATGGTAGGAAAAATAAAAGGAGCATGAGAGTGCACAAGCAAAAACGAAGTTAGTGAAGGAGGGGATGGAAATGGATGGAATGAGGATTGTAAACAGAAGAAGAACGAGGTGAGAGGGGTGTTAAGAAAATGGAGAGAAGGGACAAGTAGTGGAGAAGAATATAGGAGAAAAAAGAAGGAGTATACTGAGTTGTGTGATCAAAAAAAAGAGGAGGAAAATAAAACGTTTGAAGAAGAAGCGGAGAAGGCTAGGACGGAAGAAGAGGTTTGGAAGGTGGTAAATGAGGAGAGAAGAAGAAGGAAAAGAGTAAACCAGGATATTGAGATCATTGAATGGAAAAGATATTTTATGGAATTACTAGGAGAGGTAGAGAAGGAAGTTAGGAAAGGAGGAAGAGACAATAGGGAAACAGATGAGGAGAAGAACATTACAAGAGAGGAAATAGTCAAGGTATTAGGGATGATGAAAGATGGAAAGGCACCAGGTATGGATGTGATTCCAAATGAAGTTGGAAACATTGGGGGACAAAATTAAAGGAATGGGCATGGATAATGTGCAATAGAGTATGGAGAGGAGAGGGGTGGCCAGAGTTATGGAAAGAAGGAGTAGTGATACCAATAGTGAAGAAAGGCAAAGGGGAGGAGGTTAAAGATTATAGAGGAGTGACACTAATGCCAACACTGTATGAAGTATATGTGACTGTTTTATCGGAGAGGTTAAAGAAAGAAGTTGTGAAGGAAAAGATAGAGCCACCGAATCAGACAAGATTTAGAACAGGGATGGGGGTAATGGGCAATATATATGTTCTGAACTACTTAGTAAATAAGAGGATTAAAATGGAGAAAGGGGCAATGATAAAAGTGTTCGTGGACTTGAAGGCGGCGTTTGACTCATTAGACCGAGGCGAGATAGAAAAAGTTGTGGTGAAAAAGGGGATAAGAGAGGGATTAATAAAGAGAGAATCGGAAATTTTTAGAGAGACAAAAAGCAAGGTAAAGGTAGGAGAGCAAGTGGGAGATAGTTTCTGGTTGGTGAGAGGGGTAAGGCAAGGATGTTCTCTGAGCCCACTTTTATTTAATATATTAATATCAGACTTAGAAGAAGAAATGAAGAGAAAAGGGTGGGAAAGAGTAAGGATAGGGAACGAAAAGATATATACACTCGCGTACGCAGACGATATAGTGTTGATGGCAGAGGATGAAGAAGGGATGGCGGGCTTAATTACCGGATAAGAGAAAAACTTAGATGGAAAAAAGTTGAATTTAAATGTAGAAAACACAAAGATATTAAGATTTAGAAAAGGAGGGGGAAGAAAGAAAGAATGGATGGGGGGATGGAGGGGAAAAAAATTAGAAGAAGTAAAAGAGTGGAAGTATTTGGGATATACCTTGCAAGCAAATGGAGATCATAGAGCTCATATAAGAGAAAGGATGAAAAAAGCATCAGGTGTAATGAAACGAGTATGGGGAATAGGAAAAAAAAGATTTTAAAAAAATTGGAGAAAGAGAATGTGGTTATCTGATACGCTGGTATGGCCGGTATTAGGTTATGGAGCAGATACGGAGATACGGATATGGAAAGAAAGGAAAGAGAGTGAAAGTTTACAAGGAAGGTATATAAGGTGAACGCTAGGGGTAGGCTGGATGACGCTGTGATATATGGTGAGAGAAGTGGCGCAAAGGGATGAATGATGTACTAGAGCGGGAAAGAGGGCATGGAATTTTGAGACGAAGCTGAGGGCGGGAAAGGGAGGGGAGTTGGCGAGAAAGTGTTTGATGGAGGTAGAAGAAAGGAGAGGGAGGGCGATCGAATTAACGAGATGGGAGGAGGGAGTTCTTTAAGGCTAGAGATATAGAAGACGGGACTGGAGTCAACTACGAAGAAGTGGAAAAAAGGGAGAGAGAAAGACAATGAATAGAAAGATGGGGGATGATTGAGGAATCAAAATATAATATATGGTATAAGATGATAAAAAAAGAAGGAGTACCAAAGTATTTAGAAAAGGGATGGGGAAAGTAAAGATGGACCAGAATATCAAGATTTAGATTGGGAAACGAGGTAAGGGCGAGTATGTATTGGGAGAAGATAGATAACAGGAAGTGCAGAATATGTGAATGGGAAGAGGAAACATGGGAGCATGTATGGGTAGGATGTAGGAGAGGAATGGAAGATAAGGGAAGCTGGCAAGAGAATGTGGTAAGGATTCTAGGGGAGGATGGTTTGGGGGAAGAGTGGATGAAGGAGTTAGAGGATGCTAGGGGAGCAATTGAAAAAGAATGAAAGAATGGATGCAAAAAATGGCAAAATGGAGGTACAAGAGAAGTGAAAGAAAAAGGAAACGGAAGTCGCCGAAATTAAATACGAAGCGTAAAGAATTGTAAGTAATGATTATGTAATAGCATAAGTAAATTAAGATGCGTTTGCGTTACCGCTCTCTCTCTCTCTCTCTCTTTCTCGCTTACACTCTCGCTTTCGATCACTTGCTCAATCATTCGCTAATACGTCCCAAGTTGCGCTATCATTAAAAATAGATTTAAGGTGTCAGATATAAGATTTTATGTGAATAGGTGTAAATAATTGTAAATAGTAAGGATAAGATTTTGTAAAATATGTAGAAGGAAGTGTTGTAAGAAATAGAAGTCATGTAAACCCTTACGGGACACATTATGAATAAAGAAGAAGGAAAAATTTGGAAAATCATAGTAAATTTTCAGAATTTTTGTAAATTCATGAAAGTTCTAAAATTTTATAAGAAATATTTAATTTTATCAAAATTGATCTTTTACTAACTAGTCCAATAGTTTCCAATAGCCGAATTTTCGGGACGACCATTCCATCCCCTCTCCTAACTCCCTCAGTTTGTCGGGACGCCTAGACACAGCCTAAAATACTTACAATGTGGAACCTGTCTAGGTTGAAATCGATTTCGCCCGTGTAGTTCTTTTTAGAATTAAATTACCGATTAATTTTTTTACAGAATCAGGTGCTGTTCCGGACAATTACGGACATTATCCTGTGTCAAGTTATGCACCGGAACATTTTCATTCATATGGAGCTGGAGGTGAAATTTTGAAATTTTATAACAATATTTAAAATTTGATAAACATTTGGAAATTTTATGGAAATTTTATTAAAAATTTTAAAATCAATACAAGTTTTATGAAACTTTCAGAAATTTTATGAAATTTTTAGAAATTTCGAAGATTTTAAGCCTTTCAAAAACTGAAATTTTTTTAATTTCTCACTTTTAAGAAAGTTGAAAATTTTATAAAAATTTTTAAATTCAATAAAATATTTAGAAATTGTTAAAATTATCAGATTTTTTAAACCATTACAATTTCTTGAGAAACTTGAAAAAATTAATAATGTTTATAGCGATATTTCTAAAAACGACTTTATAAACACACCATAATTATTTCGTCCCCGAGAGATTCTCCACATCAAATGTAAAACCTGTCTAGTTTAGAATCGATTCAGGCCATGCTGTTTTTTTTTTCAAATTACATTAAAGATTAATTTTTTTACAGAATTAGGTGCTGTTACAGCCCCTTACGTACAACATCATTCCGCTTCAAGTTATGCCACGGAAAATTCGTATGCACATGAACCTGGAGGTGAAATTTTTGAATTTTTAAATTTTATAACAAAATTTGAAATTTGATAAAATTTGGAAATTTTATGAAAATTTTGAAATTTTATGAAAATTTTATAAAAAATAGAATTTATAAAAATTTTCAAAATTAATACAAATTTTATGAAACTTTTAGAAAATTCATAAAATTCCTAGAAATTTTGAAGATTTTAAGACTTTCAAAAAGTTTGAAGCTTTCAAAATTTTGACCACCAAGAATTTTTTTAAATGTTACAAATTTAATAAAAACTTAGAAATTTGATAAAAAAATTAATAAGTGTTACGATCATCAGATTTGTTAAACCTTTCAAATTTCATCGAATACTTGAAAAAGTTTTCTATTTAAAATTTTTTATTATTATTTTTGAACTTTTGTAACATTTGACAAAACTTATAAAATTTCTAACCTCTTCAAGTTTTTGGTAATTTAGGAATTACCAGAAATTTTCAAACTTAAGAAAATGGGGAATTTTCGAAACATTGTTTTTATTTTGATATGAAGTTAGGAAAAATTTGAAAAATCATGGTAAATTTTCGAAATTTATGTAAATTTACAAAAGTTTGGAAATTTTAGAAGAAATTTGAAATTTTATAAAGACTTTAAAAGTTTACTAACTAATCCAATAATTTCCTAAAGCCGAATTTTCGGCACGACATAAATTTTGTGAAATGATAAAAATTACATTTTTTTCACAAATGTTAAATGTTTATAGCTATTTTCATAAAAACGACATATATATTTCGTCCCCGAGAGATTCTCCACATTGAATGTAAAACCTGTCTAGTTTAAAATCGATTCAGCCCATGCAGTTTAGAAAAAAATTACATTAACGATTAATTTTTTTACAGATTTAAGTGCTGTGACAGCACCTTACGTACAACAACATTTCGTGCCGAATTATGCCCCTGAACATTCTTATGCACTTGGATCTGGAGGTGAAATCTTTGATTTTGAAATTTTTTAACGAAATTTGATAAAAATTCGGAAATTTTATGAAAATTTTGAAGTTGTATGATAATTTTGAAATTTCATGAAAATTTTGAAGTTTCTTGCAAATTTTATAAAAAATTAGAATTAATAAAAATTTTGAAAATAAATACAAATTTTATGAAACTCTTAGAAAACTAATATAAAATTGTTAGAAATTTTGAAGATTTTAAGGCTTTCAAAAAGTTTAAAATTTTTCAAAATTTTACCACCAAGAATTTTTTAAAAAGTGAAAAATTTAATAAAAATGTTGGAATTTGATAAAAAATTAAGTAAGTGTTGAGATTATCAGATTTGTTATACCTTTCAAATTTCTCCGAATGCTTGAAAAAATTTTTTATTTCAAATCTTTCATTATTATTTTTGAACTTTTGTAAAATTTCAAAAAATTTATAAAATTTCTAACGTCTTTAAGTTTTTGGTAATTTAGAAATTACCAGAAATTTTCAATTTTTAAAAAATGAGGAATTTTTGAAGCATTGTCTTTATTTTAATATGAATTTAGGAAAATTTTCGAAATTAATGGTAAATTTTAGAGATGACTATTCCATCTCCTTTCCCAACTCCTTCAGTTTGTCGGGACGCCTAGACACAGCCTAAAATATTACAGAAGCTTAACATTTTGTACATATTTGAAATTCTGTATGAAAATTTTAAGTGAATTTTTCACAAATTTTAAATGTTTATAGCAATTTTTCTGAAAACGAAATTTAGAAACAACAAATATATATATTCCGCCCACGGAAAATGTCATGGAAATTTTGAAGTTTTATGAAAATTTTGAAATTTCATAAAATTTTTATTTTTTTCAAAGATTTCGAGAATTTTTCAATGTTTAATTTCCAACCAAAATTGTAAACTTTTGGAAAATTAGAAATCACCAAAAATATCCTCTGAACAATTTCTGGAATTCATATTGAAATACAAGTGAAGTTTCCAAAATTTCTCCATGTTGCATACGATATTTTTTATGGGAGATGCATAATTTTGAACACTTATTTTCATTTTAATATCTACAGGTTCAGAAAATTTTTTTGGTAAATTTCTTATTTTCAAAATTTTAAAATGATTTACTAAATTTTTACAATATTTGAAATATTCTGAAAATTTTAAATTCTTGAAGTTTTGGAATTTTGGAAGTTTCAAATATTTCAACTAATTTTCAGAATTTCGGAAACTTTACATATATTTTGATACAAATTGACGACATATTCGGAAATTTATTGTGAATTTACAAAAAATTGAAATTAAAAATCTTTCAAATTTTCAAAATGTAGGTTTTTTATTTAGTAGGTATTTTATTTTAGATTTAAAAAGTTTTTTTTTCAAATTTTTATATAACTTCATCACATTTTCAGAAATGTATAGTCAATTTTTTACTCACCAACAAATTATTTTTTTTTTAATTTTCTTAAATTTCCTGAAATGTTTCAAATTAATTTTTTTTTTTGAATTCACAAAATTTAAAACTTCATAGCATTTTGCTACTATCAAACCTTTTTAAATTTCCCGATTAATTTTAAAAACGTTTGATAAATGCTATCAGAATCTGGAAATAAATATCAAATATCTTAGTTGGGTTGAAAGTTATAGAGTTTTTGAAAGAAAAATTTCAGGTTTTCTGCAAAGTAAAGCACAGAACTGAAATTCGTATAACTTCCTAGAAAATTTTTATTTCGCAAATCGGTTTAATACGTATTGCCTAATATCCTCTAATAACAACATAAAAACTTCGTCCCCGAGAGATTTTGCACATAAGGTGTAGAACCTACCTAGCTTGAAATGGATTTGGTCGGTTTGATTTTGTTTTCTAAATTAAAATAATCTTTTCTTCCACAGAATTACATACTATATTGGATCCTTACGCAGGAGGTTCAGCCCTGCCCCAATATGTTGATCACACTCCTCGTCCAGGTATAGGATCTCGGGGTGCAGGAAGTAGTAGAAGAGGTAGAGGAAGTACAGGAAGTAGAGAAGGTGGAGGAGGTGGTGGAAGTGGAGTTGCTTTCGATGATGAAACAGAAGAAGAAAAAGAAAAAAGAAAGAAAGATAGTGGTCAACTTAGTAGACCAGAAATAGTTATGCATTATTATAGCGCAAAAATTAGAGTGCCTGTAACAAAGCCGAGAGGCAGTAGTACATACAAGGCGTTCAAGTGTATACTTGAAGCTGACGATAATCATGGGAATCCTGAAATTATTATTCCAGATTTCATTTATGGACTTACAAACAATTATTGTGCCAAGGCTATTTCTCAAACATACAAAGGCGTTTCTCTAAAATGCGTGATATTTATAGAAGTACAAGAGAACGGAAATGAAAAAGTTCTTGGGGCTAAGCTTCCACCAAAGGGTGGAGAAGCTTGGATAGAAAGTAAGTGAATATGGAATAAGTTTTCGGTGTTCTTAGAACCCAAAGGAAGAATTTTGGGAGCTGAGTTTGCACCTTCTCTCTTAAAATGAACCAGTGAAATCTGACTGATTTCCAGTAAAATCTCACTAGTAAAAGTTTACGAAATTATATTTCAAAAACCGCACTCTACTTTTGCAAAAATAGGGGCTGATTTCACCAACTCTGCTTCGGATGTTAATCCAAGATTACCCTAATTTAATTTTAACCTTGCGTTCCACCATCAGCTAAATTATGATTGAAAAGAGTTTCATCGTTCAACTCAACTGGTCGATTTTTGCCGATTAACGGACCTAATCGGCGATTAGCGCGGCTGAGCTGAACAGAACCTCAAAATCGAACTTTGCATTTGAGCATTTTGAGAATGTTCAGAGCACATGTGTGTGTTTTTTACAATGATTTTCATCATATCTAAGTTTTCGTTCTTTCAATATGTTTATGACAGAAACTATGAGGCCAACATATCTTTGATGAGGCGTCCATACTCCATAACGTGTAAATTCTGTTCCTATAACCTCACTTTTCTGACCTACAGTTTCTTTCACATCTTTGGAAGAGATAATTTGTTTTTCTAAGCAAGGTATGTAAAATGTATAAGTTAACAAAATAAGAATTCAGTAGCATGAATCGGGTGTACACTCAACTAATTAGGGGTTAAAGTTTGATGAGAGAATCCAGTGGAGTGCAGCGCAATTTAATGCCGCCTAATTCATTGATTAAAGAATAATCAGGATTAGTTAATCGCCCATTTGATCAGTGCTGGTGAAATCGGTCCCAAAGAAGGGCGGGCTGCAAAATAACATATTGCGCCTAACTATTTGAGGGCCCGTCATTGGGCCACCGTGTCGTGTCGTTTAAAGTCAAACTTAAGAAGACAAGGGCCTTCCTCCTTTCAAGCGAAATATATTATATCCCCTGCTAATTGCAGCCGGGCCCTGTATGTTGCTCAAACAAACACTACTGAACAATAAAGTTTATTTTCACTTGAAGTTCACCCAGTCTAAGTCGGAAAATCACTTGTTCACCAGTGATGATTCAAAATACTGATTCGTTTAGTGAAAATTTCACTGGTTCAGTTAAGGAGAGTACTGTAAAAGATCTACTAGTTTATGATGAAGAAATTTTTCAAAGCTTTGTAAGATTGATTTTCAATATTTCTAAGATTGCAAACCTTCATTTTATTTTTTAAGACAATCCAAAAGGTTTCGATCCTGACGCAACAACATGGTTCATTAGCTTTGGCGGCGTGCAGCTTAAGGTCCATCAACCTTTTGAACATGTTCCTCCTAGTGCAGTAGTCCTTAAAGATGGTAATAAAGGTGCACCAGACCTCGAAGAAGTTTATGATGGAAATATTGTTGGCTACCCTCATCACTATGCTGGCGTAAGCTTTGTGATATTTATGAGACGAAGAACAGTTTGCGGAGCTATGCTTATGGACGGAAGGTGGGGTGAAATCGAAGCTGAAGTAGAAAGACGTAGAGCACTGAAGCTGGCTCATTTCCAGGCGCATTCGGGGACGACGTCGCGCGGTCGGGGCCGCGGCCGCACCCGCCGAAGTTAAATCAGATTGAGCTTGGCTAGCACTTGGATGGGGAACGGTTTGTGTTGTACGCAAGGCCTGTCTAACGAGGTGGTGAATGTTCACTATCTGGACTTTGAGTTGATTTCCCCTCGCTGGACAGGCCTGATGTACACTTGATGATATCGAATCTATACAGTCAAATGTCCAGGCAAATGCAAGTACTTCCAATAAAGTCGGATGCAGCCGCGCACTATATTCATAATGATATTCACATAATAATAATCAAAACTATGTAATATTTGTGTAAAACAAATTCTTGAATAAAATTTTAAATAATCAAATGTGATTGAACCTCTCGTTTATTTACGGAGGCTCGAAGGCTGAAGTGGAAAAATGGATTTTTCTTCATTTTATTTGTTCATTTACTCGAAATATATGTGGAAGATTGTTTAAAGATTAGGAACCAAATTATCATTCATATTAATTTTAATTATGTTATGGTTTTTTGACCAGCAACATGAAGTGAATAATACAATGTTAATGTTCACTGTATTCATGGCCCAAAATTGACTTTTTTCAAATATTGAATATTAACTTCATAATTTGTGAAGAAAATCTCTCTAGCTCCGTTGGGATCCAAACTCAGGTCATTCAGGTTTCGGGTCAGATGCTCTTACCCACTAAGCCAGAGTCTCTTGGGTTCCAGTAATGTGACAAAATTTGAGGGTGCCGACCCTGCCGCTCCCCAAAAAGTGCAAAAAAAGTTTGGGAAACGCTGGTCTAAAAGAACCACTCATTTTTTTTAGTTGGTCCCTCGTTTGAGTACACGGCAAACAGCAGATAGGTTTAGTAATTATTACTCTCCGGTTTGATATATTATTTTTAAATATTTTGAATTCGCAGATTTCAAGGAATTCAAGGAACTCAAGAAACGCGGAATTTGAGGAATTCACGGAATTCGCGGAATTCACCGAATTTACAGAATTCATGAAATTCAAGGAATTCAATGAATTCAAGGAATTCACAGAATTCATGGAAATCATGGAATTCAAGGCATTCACGGAGTTCAAGAAATTCACGGAATTCACAGAATTTACGGAATTTACGGTATTCATGAAAATCAAGGAATTCATATAATTCATCGAATCCAAGAAATTCACGGAATTCAAGGTATTCACAGAATTTAAGAAATTCGCGGAATTTAAAGACCTCATAGAATTCAAGGAATTCACGGAAGTCAAGGAATTCATGGAATTCACGAAATTCAAAGAATTCACGGAATTAAAGGAATTCACAGAATTCAAGGAATTCACATTGTCGCCGTCGTTGTTGTCGTCTGTATACCGGATAACTTTTGAAATATCAATCTGATTGGATTGTGCCTTTGCACACAATTCAAGGAACCAAAAAGAATGATCCAGTTCGTTAACCAGCTATTCTAACAAAAAGTCCAGAAGTAAGTGAATTTTCGAAATTTTTGAGACACTTCTTCTCAAAATTTAGAAATTGTATGCACGGTTTTCAATAGTAATTGCAAACCCGAAGAATTCATCTCGATGATGTTATTTGATAGAAAAAATTATTAGAGTTATAGTATTCTCAAACCAGTAATCGAACAATGCTTTTCTTTCTAAATCACCGGTCCACAATCCATTCATTGCTGCCTCTTTAAAATCAGAAAGTGTCTCCTTTGGTAAACTTCTTTCAAAAAGTTGCAAAAATTGTTGTTTGTCTTTAACGTCATCTGAATCATTTGCATCAAGAGTTTGTTCAGATTTTTTTCTTTTATTTAAAATATCATAATCTACCGCCTTGGGATTAAATGGATACAATCCTGATCCTCTGAAACCACTTGCAACCACTTTCTCTGCATTTTTCATATTGTCCAGAGTGAATTGCAGGACAAGAGGGAAGTCTTCTTTCTTAATATGTGCAACACCTTGTTGATTTTTCCACTTTGGGACACATTTTTTCCATGTCTCTTTAAAGTGATGGAAAAAAGATATATCAAGAGGTTGCATAATGTGAGTGGAATTAGGAGGTAACATGATCAACTCTATCTGTTTCTCCCGACAAAAAGTTACCAGAGGCAAATTGAGATGCGAAGAGTGGTTATCCATATAAACAATAACAGGGAATTCAGTGTTCTCTTCAACAAGCCGTGGGTAGAACACGTTTGTGATATATTCATAGAATGTCTCTGTTGTCATCCAACCACTATCTGATACTCCAATACCCCAGCCGGTAAGAGTATTATCAATAATTTTCTTCGGTATACTTTTTTTATATGAATACATGAGCATTGGAGGAGCACGACTACCATCAGCTCGATACATAAACAGTACTGTTAAAGCCTCTTTGCCACCATCAACTATTTTGTACACTGCCCGAGTTCCTTTGGCAGCTGAAACACTTTCAGCATCAGGGCATAAAATTATACTGCTCTCATCGCAATTGAAGATTCTGCATGGAGGAATATTTATTAAATTCTTTTTTTCTAAATATTGACCAAAGTTTTCAAACCAATCTTGCAGATCTTCCCGACTGACTGCTGCTCTGCTCGAACTCAAATGCTGGGGTTTTCTAATTGTAATATCAGGATGACTTTTTCGGAAACCTTCGTACCAATGAGGACTTGGACGATCATCTGTGAATGGAGTCTTTTTCTCTGTAGCTTGAACATATTTTTGAACACAGTCTAATAATTCAGTTTTTGCAACCGATGCTCCCATTTCTCCTCGATATAACACCCATTTAACAATATTGTACTCTTCTTCCATTGTTAAAACTGTTTCTGACCCTGTTTTACCTTTAATTTTCTCAGTATTAATTGTTTTTCTTCTACCTAGTGTGGCTACTGGTATGCCGTAAGCAGCTGCAGCTTTTCTCAGATAAAGTCCAGTATCATTCATAGCTTTTAATGCTTTTTCAATATTTTCCGGATTATAATTAATCCGTTTTTTTTTCTTAGAATGATTATTATTTTTATTAGAGCACAACACGTTTTTCTTGGTCGACTTTGGTTGCTTTCTTGTCTCCGTTCGTGTCCGTTTTTTGAATATTTTTACCCTTTTTACATCAAATTATCCTACGATTAATCGTTGACATTTATTCACTGTCAATCCCCATGAATCCATTTTCACACATGTATTTGTTTATAACAAATCCAATAAATTTCTAAACAGTTTCCAAGCTATTAGACAACTTATCTGGATAGTTGCTTCATTAATTCTAATTATTTGGAATTTAATACAAGTATTTGCCGGAAACGATACTCTCCTAGAAAATTTTTTTGCTCATTTTTGTTTGTTATTAAATAAAAAAAACCGTTCTTGAGAATGGCCCTGTTCGATATATGTGAACTTTTATTAGATTCAATTTTAAGGAAAGACAGTTTTTTTAACAATTCATTTACCATTTTTTGAATAATCTTTGACAGAAGATGAAAGTTTTTCGCTCGAGATATTTTCTCCTACGACAAACCATTACTTATTCGCAGACTTTTAAGCAATATATTTTTCATCAATTCACGCATTTTTTTTATTTATTCTCATTCTTCTCAACTTTCTCTAAATGGTCATCAAACGGTTTCATCAAACTTTTTTCTTTTTCACGTTTTTCATTTCGAAAACCTTTTATGATTGTTCTATACAGTCCTCAGTTTTATTCATTTTTATCAATCAATTTTTTACTCATTCAATCTCATACTTATTCAAGCCGATGCTTATTCAAGGCAAATAGTTTGTACAAAATTTCCTGAATAATTGCAATTTTATATGCAAAATAAGTAGAATGCACAGCTGAGAAAATATCTGTGAATCAAAAACAGGTGGGAAAGTAGCGCTTGAAGATCCTGAATAGGTCTAATTAATTTCAAATTCATTGATCCAATGTAATTCCAAGAGTCTGAGAAATTCTTATCTTTCTTCAATTTGATTGAATAATTCGAAGATAGTACTTTTAAATTAAGGTAATTTACGACGCATTCACAGTTTCACAATATATGGCCTTCTTATTATTTCAATAGAGTTTAGAATGTAACAATATCGCGTTATTTTATTAAACTTGCCTATTTTTTCTGTATTGTATTTTTATAACATCGTTTTAATTATTATATACAGTCCTGAGTAAATCTATTTATTTGCATTGAGAAATTAGTTCGAATTACTACTCGAAATACTCGAATAAATAATTTTTTTTACTCTCTGGTGGCTCAATTTCACAATCATTTGAACTGATGCTTGGTCATGGCGAATAATTTTTTGAAGTTTTGCATAACGATTGCAATTTTCTATAGATACTGAGAAGAATGTACAATCGGAAAAAAATCTGAAAATCGAAATCAGAATTCTGTTGAAAAATAGCGCATAAGGGCCCTGAATATGCACAATTCATTTCTATATTGATCCATATTGATCCCATATAGATCCATTATATTTTTAAGATTGTGAAAAATTCTCATTTTTCTTGGCTTTGCTCAAACGATCAGAAAGTAGAAATCTAACTACTTGGTTGAAAATTCATTTTTTTTTTGTTAGGATGTACCTCTTTGATTGAAAGTTTAACTATTTCTTTGAAAATTAATTTTTTTCTGGTTAAACTTTAATTTTTTATCTGAAAATTCAACTTTTTTTTCAAAAGATAATATTTATCACAGAATGTGCAATAATAGAATTTCTGTCAACGAATTTCAAAATTACGAATGACAAAAAATTTAAAAATTATTTGATCAGAAACAACAGGAAAGATTCAATATTCGTTGTCAGCTATTCTATTATTGTACCTTCTGTGCTATATTTTATCTTGCCAAAAAAAAAAGTGATTCATTTGCGACATATCGCATACCTTAAAATTGAACAAACTTTGGAAATAATGCGCACAAGATTTAATCATGAAGGTTTATATGAGCTGCTGAAAATAAAAAGTGGAAATATCTCGCAGGTGAGTAAAACGCAGCTATAGAAAAGTGCCTAAAAAAATTGAATATAATTTCACGTCTGTAAAAGGGAGTAATAGAACATTGACAGTAAAAAGTAGGCAACGGTTTTTGGGCCCCCACTACTTTCCCATCTAGGAGCAACACATGCAAACCTAGCGTGTCGGTGAGACGGCTCTGTCACGCGATGCGTCGGCCATCCTCGTGTAAAGCCGAAAATGCACGAGTACGAACCCGAGGCTCGGGCCGAAGCGAGCCCGCCCGACTTCACGATTCGGTTTGTTAGGTCAGTTACACCAGCCCCCCCCCTCCATTCTTAAATTTCGGGTTTTTTATAGCCCACTGAATTGCGCCGCAAATGCGCTCAAATGCGCCACCAATAAAAAATTTTGCGCCACAAAACTCTAGGAGTTATAGCAGGTGTTACGTGGGGGGGCGGGGGCTGGTGAGACGCCCACCCCCATTTGAGAAATTAAAATTTCAATCACATGGCCTTGAAGATCTCCAAATGCGCTGATATGCGCCATCAAAAAAAAAATTTTCGCCACATTGATAACCGAGTTATCGGCGAGAAAAATGGGGGGGGGGGGAGCTGGCACGATTTTTCGAAAATAATAACATGTTTTCAAATTAATCATATCTATCCGTCATAACTTCAAATGCGCTCAAATGCGCCACCACTAAAAAATTTTGCGCCAGCTAATTAACAAAGATAGCCATTTGGGGGGGGGGCAGTGTGACGCAGGTGTTAAATCTTCGACAGTTATTTGAAATGTAAAATTAAGGACATGGAATTATTCGTCTTCAAATGCGCTCATATGCGCCACAAAAATTTTTTGCAAACTTAAAAAACTGTCCACGATACGAAGATTTTAACACTTTGCAAAGTGATGACCAAGTAATGACCAACAAAATGAAAAGTTCTTTAATCCGCATTTATGACGGGAC
>CAKNXH010001475.1:82305-102762 GCA_932178445.1 Andricus quercusramuli | reverse complement strand
CTTTCTAATGGGGTTTCAAATGCGCTCATATGCGCCGTCAAGATTTTTAGCATATCTTGAAAATTGCCCAAGATATGGAGGTCGTAATATTTTGTAAAGTGATTAAAGAACTTTTCGTTTTGTTGGTCATCACTTTGCAAAATTCTATGACCTCCATATCTTGGGCAATTTTCAAGACATGCAAAAAATCTTGATGGCGCATATAAGCGCATTTGAAACCTCATACGAAAGTGCCTTCATCACTGCGGATTAAAGACTTTTTATTTTGTGGGTCATCACTTTGCAAAATGTTATCTTGGGCAATTTTCAAGATATGCAGACAATTTTTAATCCGCATATGAGCGCATTTGAAACCCTATCCGAAAGTCCCGTCATCACTGCGGATTGGAAACTTTTTATTTTGTTGGTCATCACTTTACAAAATTTTATGACCACCATATCTTGGGCAATTTTCAGGGTATGCAGAAAATTGTTATGGCGCATATGAGCGCATTTGAATCCCTATCCGAAGATTAAACACCTTGCGTCACACTGACCCCCACCTGAAAATTGCTATCTTTGTTAATCAGCTGGCGCAAAATTTTTTAGTGGTGCCGCATTTGAGCGCATTTGAAGTTATAACGGATAGCTATGATTCATTTGAAAAAATGTTATTATTCTAGAAAAATCGCGCCAGCCCCCCCCCCCCCCCCTCATTTTGATCGCTGATAACTCGGTTATCACTGTGGCGAAATTTTTTTTTTTGATGGCGCATATCAGCGCATTTGGAGTTCTTCAAGGCCATTTGATTGAAATTTTAGTTTCTCAAATGGGGGTGGGCGTCTCACCAGCCCCCCCCCCCCCCCGCAACACCAAGTAGTTGAGTACGTAAATGTTGTCTATTGTCCCCATCCCTTTTCTAAATCCCGTCTGGTTGTGTGGGATACTTTGCTTCTCTTCTATCTGGTTCTCTAACCTTTTTCTTAGAATTTCTGTGTATATTTTATAGCCCCCTTGCATGAGAGTGATCCCTCTGTACTCTTCTACCTTCCTACCCTCCCCTTTCTTAACAAGCGTTACTACCAGCCCTGTCATCCACTCCTCCGGCCACCCTTCTCCTTTCCATACCTTGTTGCATATCCTCCACATCACTTCCCTAATCCCTTCTCCTCCATACTTTATCGCTTCGTTCTCTATACCATCCTCTCCTGTGGCCTTGTTTCTTTTCATTTTTCATTCACGCCCTTCCTTCCTCCTCTTTCCCTGTTTATCACATCCCAGACCCTACCTTCTTTGATTGCTTTTTCTACTTCTTCCTTGTATTTCTCCTTTCCCCTTTGCTTTTTCCCTTCCAGCATCTTCTCATGTTCTCTTTTTCTCCTGTTGTACTCCGCCTTCTCTATTTCTCCTTTCCTCCATTTTCTTACAGACTCTTTCATTCTCTCCTTACTCTGCCTGCATTCCTCATCCCACCAGCCTCTCTTTCCCTCTTCTCTTTCTTCTTGTGTACCTATCTCATCCTTCACCTTCTCAATCGACCCTTTCAACCTTTTAATTAACGAGTCTACTCCCTCCTCCTTTTCATATCCAACATTCTCCTTTTCCATCTTCTGTGCAAACACTTTTAATTTATCTACCCCCCAGACTCCCATTTTCGTATTCCTTTCCCCCCCTCTTTCCTTTCTCCCTCTGCCACGCTTATGGACGCCACCTTTCAGTGTAGCTATTACTGGGAAGTGTTCTGACCCTATCTCATTCCCTACATTCATACTGCATATCATATTACTCATTCTTTCTTCCGCCAAGATGTAGTCTATTCTTGTTTCTCCCTTACCTATATATGTAATCTCTCCTTTCTCATCTCCTTTCATGTTGCCATTACATATAAACCATCCGGTTTCTCCTATTATGTCTAGTAACCTCCTCCCCTCCCGGTCTATCTCCCTATGTTTGGAGATCCTTATATATGCCTCCTTTTCTTCATCCCAAGTCCCTCCCCCTTGCTCGCCAGTCCAGGCGTTTAAGTCACCTCCTATCAAAACCAATTCTTCCTTCTTTTCCTCCATCCACCTCCTTATTACTCTCCAACCTTCCTCTTCCCCTCTTCTTCTATATACACAAACCACCACTATTTTGACTTTCCCTATTATAATCCTTCTTACCATTGTTCCCTCCTTTTCTTCCCTCTCCTGCTCTGTTTTACCTTTTACTGCCAATTCTTTTCTCACCCCTGCTACCATGCCGCCCATTCCTCTACCTTTAACGTGTTCCTTTCTTGCTTCTTGCGTTGTCCACACATACCCTTTAGGTAACAACCTTTTCATCCCCTTCCAATCCTTCTCATCCGCCCAGGTTTCACTCATCATAATCACATCCCACTTTTCTAACTCCCGCCAGAAACCTTCATTCTTGTTCTTCAAGCCTGACACATTCCAGAAAGCTATTTTCACTTTTTTCTCCTCCCTTCCCTCCCCTATCCTCCTTACTTCTCTTCCGCCTTGCTTTTTGGAAACCCCTCTGTTTGCTCTCTAGCCTCTTTTGTCTCTTCCTTTCTTCTACCTTTCTCAACTCTTTTTCCCTTTTTCCTTATTTCTTCTACCTCCTCGTCCCAGACCCACTCCTCCCCATTTATCCATAGTCTGTCTCGCCCTATCCATACCATGCATCCCTTTTTCCTCTCTATCCATGCTCTCTGTTCTATTTGCCATATCCTTTTCCTCTCCCTCCAAGTCAAATCCTCTTCAATTCTCTCCCTTCTTCCTTTCAATAATTTTTTGTTCTCCATAATTTTCTTTTTCTCCTCCTCACTCCCTACTTTTACTACAAACATTCCCTCTTTTCCTTCCTTCGTCATTCCTAATCTCTTAACTCCTTCTACCCTTGCCCGAATTCCAATATCTCTCAGCAGATTTTTGATTTCAATTTCCCCTGTTTCACTCTCTATTTTCATTCCCTTGACTACTATGTTATTTTTTCTCTTCGCCCTTTCTTCCCCTTCCAACCTTCTTTCAATCTCACTCAGTCTCTTCTTCAATCTTTTATTCTCATTTTGCCCGTTATCACTCCCTTCTACTCTTCCCGCACTCTCTGTTTCCTTCCCCATATGCTCATTCCTAACTTCCAATTTGCTTACCCGCTCTTCCAGTTGTTTTATCTCCCTATTTGTCTGCTCGTCAATCTCTCTCTGTCTATTCTCTGTGGCCTCTAATTTACCGCATACCTTGTCTTTCTCCTCTTTCCAGAGTTTATCCCGCTCTTCCCACTTTTCTCTCACTTTTCCCACTTCCCCCCTAACTTCTTTCCCCTGCCTATTCATATCTTCCAGACTTTTCCTTGTTTCCTCTCTAAATCCTTTTATGAGGGCTGCTAGCTTCTCAAACATCCCCCCATCCCCCCTATCTCTGTCTGGAGTTTTTCGTTTAATCTTCACTTTCTTGTTATCCTTGTCCCTTTCCGGATCATCTTCCCATTCCTCTCTTTTTCTCTTATCTTCCCCTTCACTGCTAGTCGCGCTCACCTTTTTTTGCCATTCGTCCAGACTCCTATTAGAGCCTGCGCTACCTAGCCTGTTGAGGCGCTGTAAATTCGACGGTCTCCCTCGTTTCTGGCTCGTGCCTGAACCCCTTCTCTCAGTTGAGCCGACCCTGGTCGGTGTCTCGAATGTCTCGTCATCGCTACTGTCATATTCTCCCTTCTCCCCACTTATCGCGCTCAAAACCTCGTCCGCTCTTGTTTCTTCCTCTCCCTGCCCTCTGGCGCCCGTTTGCGGACTTCTTACCGTCGGCATCCCAGCATCCAACCTTACCCACTGTTCCACGACGCTACCCTCTCTTCACCTGCCTACCTCTTGCCACCCCTGCCCGACAACCACTTTCTACACCTAACCTCAAAACAAAATTTGCACGTTTCAACTTTCCTTTCTCACAACTTATTTCCACCCTTTATACACTTGCCTTCACTCACCCTTCTTCCCTTACTCCTGCTCTCCGCACTCACTGCCCTTTCTGCACCCACACACGCTGATTCCCTTCACCAAAGCCAATAATAAATTTTATGATAAAGTTTATAATAAATTTAACAATAAATATTATAATAAATTTTCTAATTAATTTTTCAATAATTTCAAGTTAATAAAACTTTTATTAAACTTTTATTTTTCAATAGATTTTAAATACTGTAAAGTTAAAATGAGAAAAAAGTCGAAAAATTATTAACTTGACCTCATATGCTTTCTCAATATATAAAAACTTTATAAAACATTCAATGTCTTAAAATATTTATCTCAACATTACAAAATTTTATTTTAATTGTGAAATAATTGTAATTAGAAATTAATTGTGAATAATTGTAAAATAAATTTCACAAAATTTATTTTATAAAGAAATATCTCGTGATTTTGGAAGGAGAAAACAATTTTAAAGGTCAGTCTTTGTAGTATTTTGATAACTAATTAACATATTTCCAGAAAATGTTCCTTGATTTTGCCCTGATAAGGCCATACATGGTACAAAAAACTGTCGTGAAATTTCAAATAAAAACTGTGCTCTGTATAAATTAAGGCTTAAAATGAAAAATAATGAAGTTTTTTATAAATATTCCTCAATTTTACTTGAATATGATACACACTGATTTTTATTTAAAAAATTCTTGTAAATAGTTGGTCAGTTTTTAAATTTTACGACATTTTTGTACCACGTTTGACCTAAGGGAAAATATTTCAGGAATGAAATTACTAAAATATCTCAATCAGTTAGTTATAGTTGATAATTATATTTTTTGTTGAAATTTTTATTTAACGTATCTGAAATATTGAATTTTTTTTTTAGATTTTGCCAAGAATCCTGTATGAAAATTTTACTCATGTAAACTCAAAATAAGCTAAAAAAAGTTAAAAAGTAGTTATTCAAAATTTTTATTTTGTATTTAAAATTATTTTTTGCCTCTAATTATAATTTGGTTGTAATTTTCCTTCTTTCTAGACCTAAAATCGTTTTTACTTGAAAATTTATTTATTTTGTTGAATTTTTATTCTTTGAAAGTTGATTTCAACTGTTTTTAATTAAAAATTAGAATTTTTGTATGGAAATAGCAATTATTACATTTTTCGTTGAAAATTCAGCTTTTTCACTGGAACATTCATCTTTTTTGGTTGAAAATTTAACTATTTAGTTAAAACATATATTTTTTGTTGAAATTTTGATTGACATACAGAAATCTTCAAAAATATTTGAAAATTTTCTTAAAAATCTTAGGAAAATTATATTTATACCTATAACCTTAAAATAAATAACTTAAAGAATAAATAGTTATTCAAAAGTCTTATTTTGTATTAAAAATTATTTTTTGCCTCTAATTATAATTTGGTTGTGATTTACCTCCTTTTTGACAAAAAAATCGTTTTTACTTAAAAATTTATTTATTTGGTCGAAAATTGATTTTTTAAAGTTGAATTCAACCGTTTTTCATTATGAATAAATGTTTTGATTGAAATAGCAATTATCACAACCAAAAAAGATGAGTTTTCATCCAAAAAAGCTGAATTTCGAACGAAAAATTTAATAATTGCTATTTCAATGAAAAATTCTAATTTATGACTGAAACCAGTTGAAATCAACTTTCAAAGAACGGAATTTCAACCAAATAAATAAATGTTGAAATCAAAAAATTTTTTTATGAAGAAACAAGAAAAATTTCAACAAAATTATAATTTAAGGTGGAAAATATTTTTATATATATAGGATTCTTGACAAAAAATTTCGAAATATTCTCTAATATTTCAGATATTTCAAATTAAAATTTGAACAAAAAAAAACAGATTTTCAACCGAATAGTTTCATTTTCAGGCAAAAAAGGTTAATTCTCAACGAAAAATGCGATAATTGCTATTTTAATAAAAAAAATATTTTAAATAAGAAACGGTTGAATTTACCTTAAAAAAATTAATTTTAAACAAAATAAATAAATTTTCAAGTAAAAACGATTTTTAGTCTAAAAAGAAGGAAAATCAGGTTTTTTGGTTGAAGGGAAGTTATGTTTATACCTATAACCTCAAAAATAAATAACTGAATGCATGAATCTTTATTCGAAATTTCTATTTTGTACTAAAAATTATTTTTTGCCTAAAATTTCAATTTGGTTTTACTTTTTTGTTGACTAAAAATCGTTTTTACTTGAAACCGTTTTTTATTCAAAATATTTTTTTATTGAAATAGCAATTATCACATTTTTCGTTGAGAATTAACCTTTTTTGCCTGAAAATGAAACTATTCAGTTGAAAATGTTTTTTTTATTTTTTTTTTTTTTGTTCAAATTTTAATTTGAAATATCTGAAATATTAGAAAATATTTCGAATTTTTTGTCAAGAATCCTATATATTAAAATATTTTCCACCTTAAATTATAATTTTCTTGAAATTTTTCTTTTTTCTTCATTAAAAAATGTTTTGATTCGAAAATTTATTTATTTGGTTGAAATTTCATTCTTTGAAAGTTGATTTCAACTGGTTTTAATCATAAATTAGAATTTTTCATGGAAATAGCAATCATTACATTTTTCGTTGGAAATTCAGCTTTTTTGGATGAAAAGTCATCTTTTTTGGTTGTGATAGTTGCTATTTCAATCTAGAAATTTATTCACAATGAAAAACGGTTGAATTCAACTTTAAAAAAAATCAATTTTCAACAAAATAAATTAATTTTCAAGTAAAAACGATTTTTTGTCAAAAAAGGAGGAAAATCACACCAAATTATAATTGGAGGCAAAAAATAATTTTTAATACAAAATGAAAATTTCGAATAACTATTTATTCTTTAAGTTATTTATTTTTAAGGTTATAGGTCTAAATATAATTTTGCTAAGATTCTTAAGAACATTTTCAAATATTTTTGAATATTTCTGTATGTCAATCAAAATTTAAAAAAAATGTTTCAACTAAACAGTTGAATTTCCAACCACAAAAGATGAATGTTCAACTAAAAAAGCTGAATTTTCAACAAAAAATGTAATAGTTGCTATTTCAAAGAAAAATTCTAATTTTTAATTAAAAACTGTTAAAATCAACTTTCAAAGAAAAAAAATACAACCAAATAAATAAATTTTCAAATCAAATAATTTTTCAATGAAGAAAAAAGAAAAAGGTCAAAAAAATTTTAATTTCAGGGGAAAAATATTTTTGTGTACAAAATAAAAATTTCGAATAACTATTTATTTTTTAACTTTCTTTGCTTATTTTAAGGTTAGATAAAATAATTTTTATATAGGATTCTTGACAAAAATTTTGAAATATTTTTAAAGATTACAGATATTTCAAATTAAAATTTGAATAAAAGAAACAAAAACATTTTCAACTGAATAGTTTCATTGTCAGGTAAAAAAGTTAATTCTCAACGAAGAATGTGATAATTGCTATTTCATTAAAAAAAAGTTATTTCAAATAAAAAACGGTTGAATTTAACTTTAAAAAAGTGAATTTTCAACCAAATAAATAAATTTTCAAGTAAAAACGATTTTAAGTAAAAAAAGAAGGAAAATCACAACCAAATGATAATTAGAGGCAAAAAATAATTTTAAATACAAAATAAAAATTTCGAATAACTACTTTTTAACTTTCTTTAGCTTATTTTGAGTTTACATGAGTACAATTTTCATATAGGATTCTTGGCAAAATCTGAAAAACAATTTCAATATTTCAGGTACGTTAAATAAACATTTCAACAAAAAATATGATCATCAACTAAACACTAACGGATTGAGATATTTTAATAATTTCATTCCTGAAATATATTCCCTTAGATATTTTGCTTCCTTTATTTGGTAATTTACTCTAAAGTTAATTTAATAGATCTTTTGAAGATATGACAGAACATTATCATTTGTATAATTTTGTAAATGCGTATTTGCAGAATTAGGTGAAACACGAAATAAGAATGTGAGGCCAGATTGTATACATAAAATTATGGAAATGTGGAGTAAACAAACTACTGTTCAAAAATCTAATTTCCATAACTATCCTATAGAAATAAACTTCATTAGATAATAAAATCCATCCTTATTTAAGGCAAATTATTTCCACAAAGTTTTGTATATAATTGCAATTTGCTATGGAAAATTATAAAAATTTATAACGGGAACAAATTTTAAGAATCAGAAACAGAACTCTGTTGGAAAGTTGCACATGAAGACCCTGAATGTGTTTGATTAATTTAGATTGCATTGATCCCTTGTCATTTAAAGATTGTCAAGTATTCTCATTTTTTAAAACTCTATTCAAACAATCAGAAGGCGATATTTTGAAATTAGGACAGGCTACGTCACGTCTTTAATTCCATAGTATGACCTCTTTTTTGTGTCAATAGAGTCAAGAATATGACACCGCGTTGTTTTATTACACATGTATATTTTTCGCGTTTCCCATTTTAATAACCTTCTTTAATTATTATATACAGATCTGAATAAATGTATGATGTGGGGTGGGCAAAAATTTATCCTTTCACTCTGAAGATTTTGAAATTTCATAATGATTTGAAAATTTCATTTTTTCTCTTTAAACATGTCGAGAAAAGTTTAGAAATTTTAGATAATTCAGTAATTTAGGAATCACCAAGCATTTTGAAATATTCAAAAATCAAAGAATATCGGAAACTTTATTTTTTTATCTCAATATAAATTCAGAACATTTTTGAAAATTTATCCAATTTTACCAAATTCGAAATTTTGAGAATTTCCCGAATTTTCAAATTTTAAAATATCAAAGAGTTTTGGAAACTTCTGTTTTACTCTAGACTGTGTCTAGCCGTCCGAAAAAATCTGGGAGATGGAAAAGTGGATGGACTAGTCAAGCTTCTGAATAATATTTTACTGCACATCCCGGATTTCGGGATGATGAAACACTCCATTTATTTTGATATGAATTTTGAAAATTTTTGGAAATTCATAATAAGTTTAGGCCAAAGAAATAATTATTTAAATCTTTGGGATATTTTTTTTGCTTCAAATACACAAGAATTTGGTGTGGGGAAATAAGTTCTTGAGCTTGAAAACCATTTTTTTTGTTTTTTTGTTTTGATAAATTACTTTCCAATAATTTTCATTTCACTCTTTCAAAGAAATAATCATTCCCATTCACAGCACATTCACTTAAAACAATAAGACATTCATTTAGTTTAAGATGTATAGTTTTGACTTTAAGTAATATTTCTTTGATTCGAAGAAATATTCGTCTCCGACAAATAGGTCGTTCTTTTAAATTAAACAATGTTAACTTATTCTGCTCGGTGGGTTCCTATCGCCACTACGCAGCGCGTCCTCGGGTTGCAGATAGAGGAACGGCCCCTAAGGTTAACTGCGAATACAAGAATAAGCAGTCGCGGACAGCCGATAGGAACCAGTCGTGGGTGTGGTGAGCCCAGCCTGAAATATTGGCCCAGCACTGGTATAATATAGGTACACGTCAACCATGGCTTGGTAGGACCCACCCATTCACGTTCATACGCAATGGGTGGGTCCTGTCCAGCCGAGGTGCAGCGTGTATCCACCTAGAAACACTACCCGAACCAAAACTAAAAATCTTGTAAGGGAAAAATCCTGCTGCCCATTGGACACCGCAGCGATGACACTGCCCGCAAGGGATGTGTGGTGTGATTCGCCTGGATAGGACCGAAGGGGTATTGATGCCAGTAGGCGCGCTGCCTTGCAGGGGGATGTTAGGATACGAGGATGAAACTGTAATGTGTCTGACAAGTTGACATGGTCCTTGTCAGAGTCGGAAAACTCCCATACTTAGACGATATTAGAGATTATCTTGAAACTACCATGGCTAACTTGCGAAAATAAAAAACTACAGTTAAAGATCTAAGGGTGGGAACTCTAAACGCGCGTAGTCTAAATACTGGCGGATTTAGCGAACTCATTAAGATAGCAAATGATTACAATACTGACTTAATAGCACTCCAAGAAACATGCTGGCCGGGCGATTTCGCGTCAATTTCTAAGGATAACTATATACTTTTCACTAAGGGGGAGCTAAGAAGTCCAGACTGGGGACCGGTTTTCTTATTATTAAACGAATTCCGCAAGCGGTTATCGACATGCAATTCATTAACGATCGGTTATCATACATTGTACTAAAGGGTAATTTCAGCAAACAGGTATTAATCAATGTGCACTGCTCCACCGAGGACAAAGACGAAGACACTAAAGATCTTTCTTACGAAACAATCGAGCAGGTTTTTGACAAGTTCTCAACTTTTGACGCAAAAATATTAGTGGGAGATTTCAACGCGAAAATTGGAAAAGAACCGATGTATAGGCCTATAATAGGATCAGAAAGTTTGCATGACGTCAGTAATGATAATGGAATTAGAGTAATATACTTTGCAGCTTCAAAGATCCTCGTTGTCAAAAGCACATATTTCAAGCATAAAAATATACATAAGGCCACCTGGACATAACCAGATGGCATCACTCATAATCAGATTGATCACGTTCTAATTAACAGAAGACGTCATACAAACATTCTCGATATAAGATCGTATAGGGAAGCGGATTTAAATTCAGACCATTTTCTCGTGATATTAAAACTAAGATGTAGGCTAGCGTTAAGTAAGAAAACAAGCCGCACAGAGCCAACAGTTCGTTTCAATATAGATAAGTTCAAAACAGCAACAGAAACATTAAATTATCAAGTTGAGATTTCCAATAGTTTCGAAGCTCTCCAAGAACAGAGAGACGATAACTATAATTGCGAGGAGGACCCGGAAACCCTGTGGAGCAATATGAAAAATGCGATAAAGACAGCCGCGAAACTTACGACAGGTTTAAAGGAAGCAACCAAAAGCAAACCATGGTTTGATGAAGAGTGCAAACTCTGGTTTGAAAAACGTCGGAAGGCCAGACTAAGTAGTTTACAAAAAAAAGCGATCAAACACATAAGAAATATCTCGAGATTAGCAAAAGTACAAATAGGCTCTATAGATCCAAGAAAAGGGAGTGGGAAAAGAATAAAACACTAGAAATAGAAGCGCATAATAAACAAAATAACCCGCGTGAGATGTACAGGGGAATCAATTTTATAAAAAAAATCTTTCAAAGTAGAACGGAGGAAATGAGGGACGAAAATGGCAATCCATTAGCCGATGCGACAGAGAAACTGAATTTATGGAAAGACTATTTCGATAAACTATTAAATGTACGCGAAGCCCCCGTTGGAGGTAATCTCGGCGAAATCCACATTGCTGATCTATTAATTAACGATCCTACTGATATAGAAATAGAAATGGCCATAAAGAAGTTGAAAAATAACAAAGCCGTGGGCATCGATGACCTACCGTCACAACTGATAAAAAATGGAGGCCCTTGTCTCACAAGGCAAATTCGTAAATTAATACGCGCAGTTTGGAAAACAGAACACATGCCGGAGGAATGGAATACCTCTATTATTATTCCTATCTTTAAAAAAGGCGATAATACGAACTGTAACAATTATCGGGGAATTTCACTTGTCCCTTCGTGTTATAAGATCCTGTCCAATGTAATCTTAGGTAGACTAACTCCTTTCGCCCAGGAAATCATTGGGGATTACCAGTGTAGATTCCGCCGAAACCGATCTACAAGCGATAAAATGTTTACAATTATACAACTGCTAGAAAAAAAATGGGAATTTAATGAAGTAGTGCAAATGAAGTAGTAGCAACTCTATTATATGCGCACGAATGTACTGGATCCTAGAGTTCTTGGGTGTACCAAGAAAATTGGATAGACTTATCAAAATTTGCTTAAGCGGCACGGCAGTAGGGGTAGAATACGCGTAAACGGTAGTTTATCTGAAGAGTTTTCGATCCGCGATGGCCTGAAACAGGGCGATGCACTTTCGTGCGTCCTTTTTAACTTAGTTTTAGAATACGTGGTTAGCCAAGTCCAGGCGAATCCGACCGGTGCTACCCTCAATGGGATAATACAAATTCTTGTATATGCGGATGATCTCGGCTTACTGGGGGATGATAAAGAAACGGTAGCTAAAAATGCAGAAATCTTGATCACAAAAGCCAAAGATATTGGCTTGGAAGTTAGCGAATCGAAAACAAAATATATGACTATTATAACTAGCGAGAATAAGATTAAAACGGAAATCAACGCGCGGCTGCACGCTGGCAATGGGTGCTATTATGCAGCAAACACGCTACTAAAATCGCGATCGCTATCTAGAAACATCAAAGTAAGAATTTACAAAACGATAATAATGCCGGTCGTCATGTACGGGTGTGAAACGTGGGCGCTGACGAAAGAAGAGGAGAATAGGTTTAGAGTTTTCCAGAATGAAGTACTTAGAAAATCTATGGTCCAAAAAGGGACGAAGGGACAGGTGAATGGAGAAAACTGCATAATGATGAGCTGCATGCTCTCTACGGGTCAGCAAATATTAATAGAGTAATGAAAGCGCGTAAATTAAGATGGGCGGGATATGTAGCAAGAATGGGAAATGAAAGAATAGTGGCGCAAGTTTTAAGAGGGAAAGCGATTGGTAAGAGACCTCTAGGCAGACCAAAAAACAGATGGGAGAAAAATGTAAGGGATGTTCTAAAAGAACTAGGACATGATTACTTAAACTGGATGGAGGATGCACAGGATAGAGATGTGTGGCGGTCTCGGGTAGATGAGGCAATGAACTTTCGAGTTCGAACTGCTAATCTATAATAATAATAATAATGTTAACTTATTCCTATCAGAATTTATTAGGCAGAAGTGAATGATTTTTACGACTTAAAGTTTTGCAAATGTTCAGGACTTTCACTCACTTCAGCCAAGTAAAATTCACTTGGTACAAGCAACTTTTTTTCAGTGCGTGAGTATTGCATTTACATTTTGTTAATTATTTAAAATAAATCTTTGTAAGTGGGAAATTAAACTGTTTGGTTGAAGATTCAATCCTTTCTTTAAAAATTAAATTTTGGTGTGGATAATTCAAAGTTTTGGTTGAAAATTTCTCTTTTTGGGTTGACAGTCTTTCTCTTTTGGGAGAAAATCTTTTTCTGTTGAAAATTTAAGTATTGTGTTAAAAGTTGAATATGAGAAAATAAAAAATTAGGGAAATAATTTTGTTATTAATTTGCTTATTACTATTTGTTTAGACGAAGTAGCGCAGAGAAAGAAGGTTATTTTGACAGGGGATCAAGTGGTTGTAAGTTCGGTCCAACACTCCACAACTCTCGAAATGAGCCAAAATTCGGTCTCAATATTATGAGTTTTTCGTAGATGTGCACCCATGATTAAGGGTGCAAATATGAAAATTCCCATTTTGGGACCATTGACATTTGAGCAGCAAAAAAATTGTCAACAGCGTTTTTCTGTGATTAAATACCAAAATTCTATCTCTTTCAACTCAATAGAACTGTTAAAAATAACGAATTCTTTCTTTTCATCATAAGCAAAATTTTGGAAATAAAGAATCTGCTTTAAATGTACCTATAGGCTCTCTCATTTTTGTAGCCCTGGTAAATTTTTTTATTACTACTAATAATCCGTTCTTTAAAAAAAACTCGGTTCAACAGTTAAAATACAATGAAAGTCAAATTTTTACAATTAATAGATTTCATGCTTTCACGATGATTCAATATAATGAATTTAAATTCAAATTTAAAATTTAAAGCTTTTCGGGTTTTCATCGTGTTCAATACTATAAATTGAAATCCGGAAAACCCGATTAAAACCCGAAAAAGCTTTAAATGTTTAATTTAAATTTTCAGAATTAATGAAAAACTACCATTTCTCTATATTTTCATCTTTATCCTATAATATGACATATTTCACTCGAAAACTTGGTACATTTTTTTCTGAATTAAAAGAAGGACTTTCTGAAGTTTTGAAATTTTGAAGAATTTTCCAATGCAGCTGAAGGTGGTCAGATTCTTTATTTTAGCATTTTTCTCGAGATAAAAAGGAGGCATTTTTTAACTAGAAAAGGGAAATGATGGATTTTCAACATATTGATACTATTGTAAGGAAGGAATTTTTTTTCCTGAATTGCAGTTGAAAATTAAAAAAAGTGTTGTATACAATCAAAATAGATAAAAATCAAATCATTTCAAATTATTGTTCTGAATTTTCTTATTTACCTTTCATAAGTTTCAATTATGTTACTAATGCCTCTTCATTAGGATGGGAATGTAATATTTTAATTTCCAATCAAAAACAGTTAAATTGAATCAAAAATACGAACTTCCAACAAATTATTTTAATCCTGGACCATGATTGACGAATTTCCGAATCAAAATGAGAAATTTATAACGAAAGAGTTGAGTTTTCAACCAAGAGAGATTTTTCAGTTGATAAAGAAAACCAATCTAATCCAAACTGTTGAGTTTTCATGAGAAAAAGACGAATTTCCAAAACAAAAAAATGTTGAATTTGCAATACAAATATACGCATTTCCTACCAAAATAATCCAATTTTCAACTAATTTCTCAACCATAATAATCAATTTTCAGAAAAAAAACTTTTAACTAAAAGGATGAATCACTAACCAAAAAATTAATTTCGAAGCAGAATGTTGAATTTTCAACCCAATAGTTGAATTTTTAACTGCAGAAGATAAATTTCTAAACAAACATGGAATAGTTACATTTTCAGTTAAAAAATTACTTTGCGTCAAGAAAATCTCAACATAATAGTTCAATATTGGGAGAAAAAGTTTTCAACTAAAATAATGACTTATCAACCAAAAAAATGAATTTTCAATTAGGAAATATCTTGACTAATTAAAATAGTGATTTTTCACTAATCTTTAGTGGCTCACTTTTTGCAAAAAAAAATTGTGAAATTTCACTAGTAATTAGTTAAGTTGAAACAGTTTTGAATCAGAGAGGTAAAAAAGTATCTTCTGCTCAAGAAAAGAAGCTATGCAATAGAAATAAACTTCCTTAGATACTAAAATTGATTCTTATTTAAGGCAAAATTATTTTTACAATATTTTCTCTAGAATTGCAATTTTTCATGGAAAGTTATAAAAATGTAGAACCGAAAAAAATTTTGAAAATCGAAAAGAGAACTATTAAAAGGTTGCGCAAGAAGAACCTCAGTCTGTTTAATTAACTTCGTCGCATTGATCCCATGCCATTTTAAGATTGTAAAAAATTATCATTTTTCTTAAATTCGTTCAAACATTCAGAAGACAAGGTTTTTAAGTCGGAGACAGGCTACACCACGTTTATAATTTCACAATATGACCTTTCGTTTGTGTCAATAATGTCAAAGATATCACATTATCGCGTCGTTTCATTAAATCTCTAAGACCCCCCCCCCCCCTCCCCCTGTAACAAACTGTAACAGAATATTTCTACCCCCCCCCCCCCCACCCACACTCTTTCTGTGCGTAATTTTCAGTTTCCAAAAATGTTTTACTAGTTATTGCCAGTAGAATTAGGCAGTGTCCGAGAACGTAATTTTTAAAATTCCCTTATTTTTCCTTGCCTACTTTTCCAATTTCCTTGATAATTAATATTGAAATGCCAGCAATTTTATCTTGAAATACTTTATACATAAAATCTTTCATAAATGGAATAAAACAGTATTTCAGATACAAATTTTATATTTTCAAAATCATTAATTTATTTTAAACAAAAAAAGTATTCTCTACTATAAAAGATGGCTTCTCAATAAAATACTTGAATCTTCAACAAAATAAATGAATTTTTAACATAATAGTTGAATTTTCAACCTAAAAATATAAATTCTCAACAAAAAGTGTCATAGTTTATATGTCAATCAGAAAACATGAAATTTATTTTTAAAAAGTTTTTTGAAACCAAAAGCCCAATTTTCAACAAATATAGATTTTCCACTTAAGAAAGAAAATTTCACATAAATTGTTGAACCTTCAAGCCAAGAGACCAATTTACTCTAGAAAAAAAATCGAAAAAATTTCTACCAAAGCAGATGAATGTATTTCACGATTAAAATATGAATTTTTAAGCAAGAAAGAAGTATTTACGAACAAAATTGAATTTCTTATCCAAAGAGACGAATTTTTCCAACAACAACGGAGGAATTCTTATCGAAAAAGTTGAATTCTCTACCATATAGTTGAACTTTTATCCAAGAAAGATGAAACTTGTACTAAAACAGATTAATTTTAACATAAAGTAAATTTTCTACGAAATATTTGAATTTTCAAGAAAAAATTACAATTTTCAACCAAAAGTATGACTTTTTAACAGAATAGTTTTAGTTTCATCCAGAAAATATTGTATGTCAGATCTCTTTTCAACAACAAAATATTAAATTTAACTGAAAAGTATATTTTCCACAAAATAGTTACATTTTCAACAAAACAGCAGAATTTTTAACCAAAAAGCATGACTTTTCAAAAAAATTGTTGAATTTTAAACCAAACAGTTCCATTCTCATCAAAGAAAGATGTAATTTCTGCTAAAGCACGTGAATTTTGAAGTCAGAAAAACAAATTTTCAAAAAAGAGTTGAGTTTGCAACCGAACAGTTGCATTTTTATTCAAGAAAGATAAAATTCCAGTTCACTCTCCAACATGAAAATAAGAATTGTAAAGTATAAGTTAATTTTCTGCTAAATAATCGAATTTTTTACGAAAATAATGACGAATTTTCAATAAAGCAGTTGAATTTGCTGAAAAAAATTATCTCTTTCTAAGAAAATTATGAAATTTTCAACTAAATAATGAAATTTATAACTAAAAAGATAATCTTCAGGAAAAAGTTTTTTTACGTTCTCATCAGAGTAGGTATTAGATTTGTGTAAGATTTGACCCCCCCCCCTGTTGTCAAATGTCCACGTTTTGAGACCGCCTAAACCCGAAAAACAGGTTTTTACGAATATGTCTGTATGTATGTCTGTATGTCAGTCTCTATGTCTGTCTGTGAGCACGATAACTTTTGAAAAAATTAACAGATTTGTTTCGGCTTTGGTATATTCTTCAAGTTTCCTAAAATGAAGGTCAACTTCGTTAGTCAGCCATTTTGGATGAAAATACAAAATGTGAGCGCATTTCCAAAATTTTTGAGACCATCTTTTCCAAGTTTAAAAAATTCTATGTACGTTTATTAGCAGCACTCAAAAAGACAAACAATTTACTGATATTACTTTTTTTCATATAAAAGTTACCGGAGCTATTGCATTTACAAAATTCTATAAATTAAAGAAAAGTTAATATTTTAAGCCAAACGAAGCACTATATGAAAAAATGTCGAAGAAAGAAAAATGTTGCATTTTGAACACACTACAAGATTATCGCAAATCGAAAATTTTGTTTTGCTGGTCAAACTATGCAAGATACGAGAAAAGTGAATTAACGAAAATTGTGCACATAAAAAAATGTACAAATTTGTTATCAATATCTTTTTTATGGGATACGTAGTTTTTGTTTTATCCTTAAAAAACAATATTAAAAATGAAAAAAAATAAAATGTTTGGAAAAACGACATAAGCTGCGAAAAAAAATAATGGGACAAAAATTGTTCACCCAGAAACCGCTACAAGTTTCGTATCGGTCGAAAATTTGACTTTTTTTTATTTAACTTTTCAATTTTTGGCTGAAAATTTGTCATTTTCAGTTATAAGTTCTATTTTGTTGAAAATTCATGTTGTTTGGTAGCAAATTAATCTGCCTGGTTGAAAATTCGTCTGGGTGGTTTTAAAACTCATCCATAATACATATAAATTACTAATAATATATTTATTGGTTTAGAGAATTCTTCTAACCTTCCACTTTTTTCCGTGAATAGGGTGGGGGGCTTCCCCAATAATTAGAAGGAATTTTTCAAATTGAATATAAGGAGCTGATAAAAATTCATTTTTTCGCTTAATTATTCATCTCACTGGTGGAAAATTTAACTATCTCGTTTAAAATTCGTTTCATTTTTAGTTGAAAATCTATCTTTTTTAGGTCCAGGTTCAAAATTTGGTTGAAAATTTATGTGTTTTATTTAAAACTCATCCTTTTGGTAAAAAATTAATCTTCTTGGTTCAAAAATCATATTTTTGGTTGAAAATTCATCTACTCGGTTGAATATTGAACTCTTTAATTAAAAATTCATGTTTTTTTTAAGATTCATAATTTTAATAAAAAATTTATCTCTTTGGTTAAAAATTAATTTTTTATTGTTAAAAATGTATACTTTTTGATTTGAAATGCAATTGCTTAGTTGAGAATTAATCTGTTTTAGTTAAGAATTCTACTATTTTGTTGCACATTTGTCTTTTCTGATTGAAGATTCAACTATTTAGTTGGAAATTTTTTTGTATTAAATTTGTATTTTTGGGTTGAAAATTCAACTTTTTTTTAGAATATTCGTTTTTTTTTTATTTTAAGTGAATTTTTTTCAGTTGGAAATTTGACTTACATTTTTGGTTCAAAATTAATTATTTTTTTAGCTTAAAAATTCAACTATTTGGTTCAAGGTTCCTCTAATTTATTAAAAATTCGCCTCTTTTCGTAGAAAAATAATCTTCTTAGTTGAAAATTTAACTTTTGGTTGAAAATTTATGTATTCTGTTGAAAATTTTTGTTTGGGGGTAAAAACTGATTTTTTTAACTTGAAATATAACTATTTGATTAGAAATTAACTTTTTGTAAAAACTTCATAAGTTTGGGTTGATAATTCAATTTTTTATAGATGAATAGTTTTTTGCGTTAAAAATTAATTTTCTTAAAATGGAAACTTAACTGTTCCATTTGAAGTTAACAATTGATACTTTTAGCTGAAAAATCAACTATTCTGTTGAAAATTTATGTAATTTCTTGGAAATTCTTCCTTTTTGGTAGAAAATTAATCATCTTGGTTGGAAATCGAATATTTGGTTAGAAATGTTATTTGGTTAAAAATTGATCTTTTTTAGTCAGAGAATTTCTTGGTTGAAAATGCACTATTTGGTTAAAAAATTATTTATTTTTTGAGAATTCGTCTTTTTTAGTAGAAAATTAAACATCTTGGTTGAAAGTTATCGGTTTAGTTGAAAATGTATATAATGTATATAAATGTATATAAATGTATAATGTATGTATATCTTCCACTTTTTGTCCAATTTTCAATTAGTGTGAGGTAATACCTGATGATTGTTAACAAAGATAAGTTTACAAAAAACGATATATTATTTTTTTAAATAATATTCTCTTAAAATAATTCAGAATAATGCTAGAAAATTGTACTTTTTTCAAAAATTTTGCACTTTTTGTCCAATTTTTAATGAGAGTGAGGTAACTAATGAACTAAGGTTAACAAAATTATTGTTACGAACATATTATTATCATTTTAAATAATATTATTGTCATATGAACATAACTGTTCAACTGTATTATTATTGTTAAAAACTATCTTCTCCTATAGTAATTTTCTTAGATAATTGCTAAAAAGTTGTGGTTTTTTCTGAATTTTTAAACTTTTTGTCGAATTTTTACTCAGTGAGTTGATAACTAATGCAAGTAGAAAACAAATATTATATATCAATATTAATTTAAAAAACGGTCATAGTAACTACTTCAAGGAAAATTTACATTCATTCTGATCCATATAGAAAATTTAATGAATAATTCAAATATCTGTTTTATTTCAGAAACATATATTCATATATTCAAAAAATTGGAAGGAATTTTTAGGATGGTTACAAACAATAATAAATTGTTTCAACAACTATTTTCGTTACTTTGTATTAATTATTACCTTACTAAGTGAAAAGTGGATGAAAATTTGAATATTTGAGAAAAAAACGCAAACATCTGGCATTAATAGATTTTATACTTTCACGATGATTCATTATAATAAATTTAAATTTAAAATTTAAAGATTTTTCGGGTTTCAATCGTGTGCGAAACTATGAATGTTGCCGACGTTTCGTGAACATTGCAGTCCACTTCTTCAGGGCTGACCTGAAACTGAAGTTTCAGGTTATGTTGTTCTCATCTGTGTATTCTCTACGATGCCTGTGATTGGCCTGAGCGCCCCGTGGTTGGGACTGGTGAAACTTGATTGGCCAATCACGTCTTTTTTTAAAAGCTCAGGAGTACGGAAAGCCAAATCGGATTGGTATTATATCCATTGTCCCTATTGATGTTATTAGGGTGTTTCAAGATTTCGATTGCTTCTCTATGTTTTCTTGGAAATTTATTGTACGTTTTTGCGATAACCGCTGTTTTGTCAAATAAGATACTATGTCCTGTTTCGATATGATGCTCAGCTACTGCTGATTGTGTGAAATGTTTTAGCCAACTTCACTCTCATGTTCCTTTACACGTTGACTTACCGCTCTCCCGGTTTCTCCAATATAGACTTTACCACAAGAACAAGGGATTTGATATACTCCCGGATCACTGAAAGGTTCGTTTTTATCTTTAGGGTTGTTTAGAAGATGTCCTATTTTTGCAGGTGGTTTAAATATAGTTTGGATGTTGTGTTTGTTGAGAATTCTTCCTATTTGTTCCGTGATACCTTGAATGTAGGGTAGGATGGTGGTTGTTTT
>CAKNXH010001475.1:40003-78383 GCA_932178445.1 Andricus quercusramuli | reverse complement strand
ACTCTTGGACACAGCCTTAAATTCGATTGAAATTTTAAATCTTTATAGAAATGTTGAAATTTTGTGAAAAATTTTAATTTTATAGAATTTTTTTCAAATTTTGTCAAAAATTTGGAAATTTCAGAACAAATGTAGAAATCTTATCAAAATTTCAGAAATTTCATTGAAATTTTTGATATTTTATGAAAATGTTTGAATTCAATAGAAATTTTAGAAATTTCCAAACCTTTCAAAATTTCCTTCCATATTCAAAATTTTTAAATTCTTTGAACTCTTGTAACATCTCAAAAAACGCATAAAATTTCTAATATTTTCAAGTTTTCGGTAATTTGGGAATAACCAAATATTTTCAAATTTTGAGAAATGAGGAATTTTGAAACTTTGTTTCTATTTTAATATGTATTGAGGAAAATTTTGAAAATTTATGGTAAATTGTGAAATTTTTTTCAAATTGTCAAAAGTTTTGAAATTTTATAACAATTTTGAAATTTTAAAACAATTTTGAAATTTTAGAAAAATTTTGAAATTTCATAGACTTTGAAATTATATCAACTAGTCCAATTTTTTTCATAAGGCGTAGTTTCGAGAGGCTTAGACACAGCCTTAAATTTTATTGAAAATTTAAATCTTTATAAAAATGTTGAAATTTTGTACAAAGTTTTAATTTGATAGAATTTTTGCAAATATTATCAAAGTTTTAGAAATTACACAACAAACTCAGAAAACTTATTAATATTTCATAAATTTTATTGAAATTTTTTATATTTTATGAAAATTTTTGAATTCAATAGAAATTTTAGAACTTTTGAAAATTATACAAATTTTCAAACCTTCCAAAATTTTCTTCAAATTTCAAAATTTTAAAATTTTTTTGAACTCTTGTAACATTTCAAAAAACGCATAAAACTTTTAATATTTTCATGTTTTTGGTAAATTGGGAATAACCAAACATTTTCAAATTTTGAGAAACGACGGAATGTTTGAAACTTTGTTTCTACTTTAATATGATTGTAGGAAAATTTTGAAAATTTTTTTAAATTGTCAAAAATTTTTAAATTTTGAAACAATTTTGAAAATTTAGTAAAATTTGAAATTTTACAGAAATTCTGAAATTTTAGGAAAATTTTGAAATTTCAGAAAAAATATGAAATTTTATCAACTAGTCTAAAATTTTTCATGAGGCGAATTCTGTAAAAAAATTTAATTTGATAGAATTTTTTTTAATTTTATTAAAATTTCGGAAATTCCACAACAAATTTAGAAATCTTATTAAAATTTCAGAAGTTTCAGTAAAATTTTTAATATTTTATGAAAATTTTTTGAAATGTTGAAGATTTTAAGGAAAATGCAAAAATGCATGTAAAAAAAAGTGAATTTTTTTTACTCCAGCGTATTTTTATTTTTTTCTATTGTTGTCAAAAATAAACACTTTGAGTACGAATGGCTCAGCTATTAATCATGAAATTTCGTGATTAAAAGCTGATTTAACGATTCAAGCTATTTATCGCGAAATTTCGTGATTAATAGACAATAGAAAAAAAAATTTATAGAAATACCTGATTTTTTTGTTTTCAAAATATGAATACAATTTGTAGAAAACATCTACTAATTTTTTAAATTCGGGAAAAATTTCAAATTATGAAATTTTATAAAGATTTTGGAATTTTGACATTTTATGATCTAAACTCATCCAATACAATGTTATGAAAATTCTGAAATTTCGTGAAAATTTCATAAATTCTGTAGATTTAAAAGACTTTTAAACATTTGAAAATTTTCAAAATCTATTAATACTTTTAAAATTTTGGATTTTTTCATTATTGTTGAAATTTTAAAGCATTTCAAAAACACTTATAAAATTTATTCAGGCATTGCCCGAAAATTCGGAAAAGAAGTTTTTATATAACTAAACCAAAGTAAATGAAATCACAAATTATACAAAATAAAATAAAAATTCAAAAATTTTAAATCCGACTAGAATCAAATTCAAAATCCCATTCAATGTCCAATAATAAAGTCAATGTATAGAATTCCTGAAAATAAAACATATTGTGATTTGATAATAATAAAAATAAAAAAGACGAAAGAAATTCTCATTTTTCTTTCCTCTTTTTTATTTTTGTCCAAAGAAACAGATTTTTTCAACTTGTTTTTTAGATTTGATCATTGAATTCTTGTTTTATTTTCAGGAATTCTATACATTGAAATAAAATAAATTTCTTCATTTCGACCCATGTTATATTATTGCATTAGATTTTTTCCTATATCGAGGATATCGGTATTATTTACAGACTTTGTCAATTTTACTTGTCCTCATTAAAATTGAACAATAATTCCACCAATGCGCACCTCACACAAAACCATTTTGTTTACTCCACGTGTCGATGATTTTATATTTGACAATTAGGCCTTGTGTTCACATTTCGTGCTTCCTCAAATTCTTCAAATACACATTCAGGAAATAATACGAATAATAATGTTCTTTCATATTTTTGAAAGATCTTTATAAACCTTATAAGCTTTAGGACGACTATTTCAGCCTCTTTTCCAACTTCCTCAATTTTTCGGGACAAGTGTACAAGGTCTTTATGAAAATTTTGAAATTCCATAAAATGTTGAAAATTTTTTTAAGATTTTGGGAATTTTCCCATTTTTTTATATTTCTAATAAAATTCTAAAATTTTCGTAAATTACTAAAAATAGCCTTCAAAAAATTTCTAAAATTTCTATTGAAATGAGAAATAATGTTTTCAAAATTTCTGCATGTGCACAGATGAGTACTGAAAAATACACAAGTCGTAAAAAGAAAAAAATATTTTTAATTAGAGCTCGATTCTTTTGAAACTTTATTTTCATTTTAATACGTATTTAGAATTTTTTTAGTAAATTTCTTATTTAAAAAAAAAATTTACCCAATTTAAAAATTTGTATGTAATCTTAAAAAATTTGAAAGCTTTTTAAAATTTTTAAGATTTTAGAATTTTCTATTTTTAACTTTACATTTATTTTAATATTAATCAAGGACACATTTGGACATTCATTGTAAATTAAAAAAAAATTCAAATTAAAATAATTTTGCGAATTTTCCAAATATTAAATATGTAGGAGTCTCGAAAACTTTATTGTATTTTTACATAAATTTAGGATATTTTCAAAAATGTATAGTACATTTTTTTATCAGCGAAGAATTTTAAATTTTTATTTTTTAATTTTCTAAAATATTGCTAATTATTTTTTTTTTATTTCACAAACTTCAAAAGTTTATAGCTACTTCATTGATATTTTCATACTTTTTAAAATTTTCCAATTGATTCAAAAAAGATTTCATAAATGCTATCAGAATCCGGAAAAAATCTCGAATATCTTGATTGGATTAAAATTATAGAGGGTTAAACAAAAACTTTAAGGTTTTCTACAAAATAAAGAACAGAACTGAAATTCGTATAACTTCGTAAAAAATTTAATTTCGCAAATCGGTGAAACACAGCCTTATTTCCTCTAAAAAAAAAAAAAAAAAAAAATTGATTAGCATTTCGAACTCGAAAGTTCATTGTCTCACTACCCGATTCGGGTAGTGTTTCTAGGTGGATAAATACTACCAGTGTGGGTCCACCACACCCACGACGTGACGGGTCAACTACACGCAGTATTCCCCGAACGGTCACCCATCCAAGTACTAAACGCGCCCAACACTGCTTAACTTCAGTGATCTAACGGGAACTGGTGTTTTCAGCGTGTTATCGCCGTTGACACGCCGTATTTCCTCTAAACACAACATAATTATTTTCGTCAGTGTAATTTTTTTTTAAATTACAATAATCTTAAATTTTTTCACAGAAATAAATGCTATGTGGAACAATTATGACCCAAGTTATTACGCGCCGAATCAGAACCCGGAAAATCATCACTCACATGGACCAGGTGAAATTTTTAAATTTTATAACAAAATTTAGAATTTGATGAAAATTTTGAAATGTCATGGAAATTTTATGAAAATTTTGAAATTTTATGAAAATATTGAAATTTTATGAAAATTTTGAAGTTTTATGAAAATTTCATAAAAAATTGGAATTAATACAAATTTTCAAATTTCATACCAATTTTATGAAACTTTTAGAAATTTTATAAAACTCTCAGAAATTTGGAAGATTTTAAGACTTTGAAAGGCTTTATCATTTTTTAAAATTTTGATGACCAAGATTTTTTTTTAAAGTTGAAAATTTCATAAAAATTTTGAAATTCAATGAAAAATTTAGTAATTGTTAAGATTATCAGATTTGTAGAACCTTTCAAATTTCCTAAAATACTTGAAAAAATGTTTATTTCAAATTTTTCATTATTATTTTTGAACTTTTGTAACATTTCAAAAAACTTATAAAATTTCTAACCTCATTAAGTTTGTGGTAATTTAGGAATTACCAAACATTTCCAAATTATAAAAAAGAGGCATTTTTCAAATTTTGTTTTCATTTTAATATGAATTTAGGAAAAATTTGGAAAATCATGGTAAATTTTGAAAATTCATGTAAATTTATAAAATATTGGAAATTTTAGAAAAAATATGAAATTTTATAAAGACTTTGAAATTTTACTAACTAATCCAATAATTTCCAAAAGCCGAATTTCCGGGACGACTATTCCATCCCCTTTCCCAACTCCCTCAGTTTGTCGGGACGCCTAGACACAGCCTAAAATATTACAAAAGCTTAACATTTTATAAATATTTGAAATTCTATATAAAGATTTTATATGTGAACATTTTAAATTTCATATGAATTTTAAATTTTATAAAATGTTAAAAATTACATATTTTCCCACAATTTTTAAATGTTTATAGCTATATTTCTAAAAACGACTTTCTAAAAACAGCATATTCATTTCGTCTTCGAGAAATTCTCCACACAAAATGTGAAACCGTTCTAGGTTGAAATCGATTCCGCCCGTGTAGTTCTTTTTAAAATTACATTAACGATTAATTTTTTTACAGGATCAGGTGCTGTTCCGGACAATTATGGTCATTATCCTGTGCCAAATTATGCACCGGAACATTTTCATTCATTTGGATCTGAAGGTGAAATTTTTGAATTTTATTAAAAAAATTTAAAATTTGATAAAAATTTAGAAATTTTATGAAAATTTTGAAGTTTTATGAAAATTTTATAAAAAATTAGAATTTAGAAATATTTTGAAAATACAAATTTTATGAAACTTTTAGAAATTTATCAAATTCTTACAAATTTTGAAGATTTTAAGACTTTCAAAAACTGAAATTTTTTCAAATTTTGACGACCAAGAATTTTTAAAAAAGTTAAAAATTTCATACAAATTTTTAAATTCAATAAAATATCTAGAATTTGTTAAGATTGTCAGATTTGTAAAATCTTTCAAATTTCTTGAAATACTTGAAATAATTTTTTATTATTATTTTTGCACTTTTGTAACATTCCAAAAAACTTATAAAATTTCTAACCTCTTCAAGTTTTTGGTAATTTTAGAATTACCAAACATTTCCAAATTGAAAAAATAAGGAATTTCTGAAATTTTGGAAATTTTTGTAAATTTATAAAAGTTTTGAAATTTTAGAAAAAATATAAAATTTTATAAAGACTTTGAAATTTTACTAACTAGTCCAATAATTTTCAAAAGCCCAATTTCCGGGACGACTTTTCCATCCCCTTTCCCAACTCCCTGAGTTTGTCGGGAAACCTAGACACTGCCTAAAATACTATAAAAGCTATAAAAAGCTACTATAAAATTCTATATAAAAATTTTAAATGCTGTAAAAATGTTAAATTTCATATGAATTTTAAATTTTATAAAATGATAAAACTAAAATTTTTTCACAAATTTTAAATTTTTATAGGTATTTTCATAAAAACGTCACTATAAAAAACAACATATTTATTTCGTCCCCGAGAGATTCTCCACATCAAATGTGAAACCTGCACTGTAAAAAACGATCCATGTAAGTTTACCACGAACAACGTTGGTACTATTATTACCTACGATGATCGAGCGGTTCTAACCGACAACAGTAATTTTCAATTTCGCTTTGCAATAGCACTTTCAGGTTATGCATTTCTCCTGGAAATGGTAAAATCACTGACCCATCCCTTACGAAAAGATATGACAGGAAAAAAATGACAGGTGTATCATTTTTTCCCTGTCATTTTTTTTCTGTCATTTTTTCGCGACCACAAGAAAATGACAGGGAAACGACAGGCAAAATGACAGGAAAACGACAGCCGAAAATGACTGGCCCTGATTGGCCATAATTTATTATAATATCGTTCAAATATAAGCTTTACAGGAAAGTTCCAATATTTGAACTTTCCTGTGAAGCTTAAAAAATCATTAGCAAAATAAAACTAGTATGGAATTGTTCATGATGAAACACTTTTTTGTAGCCTGTTGCTAATTCCGGATTATCTTTCCAACACATCAATTGTGGAATGTGTTCGATTTGCCATTTTAAAGACTTCTTATCCTTACAAAGTGCTAAACTTAAGTACCACGGGCAAAAATTTCATACTATTTTCAACTTTCTTCATTCCCTTAAAAAATTGACTGGGTTGACTGCATGCTCCAATTCCATGATCCAACAAAGAATAGTTCCGCCACGCGAAACCTACGGACCCTTTGATTGGTTCACTTTTTTTTAGATGCGCGTGGCGAGACCATTCTTTGTTGGATCATGGAATTAGGACCACTTCTTGGGGGATGAAGAAAGTTGAAAATAATCTGAAATTGTTGCCCGTGGTACTGAAGTTTAGTCCTTTGTAAGGAGAAGAAGGCATTAAAATGGCAAATCGAACACATTCCACAATGTATGTGCTTGAAGATAATTCGGAATTAGCAACAGGCTACAGAAAGGTGTTTCATCATGAAAATTCCCATAATAATTTTCCCTTGCTAATGATTCTTTATGCTTTACAGGAAAGTTCAAATAAGTTTGCAAGTATTCGAGAATTTATAATGTGACACAATATTATTATAAATTATGGCCAATTAGGGCCAGTCATTTTCGGCTGTCATTTTCCTGTCATTTTGCCTGTCGTTTCCCTGTCATTTTCTTGTGGTCGCGAAAAAATGACAGACAAAAAATGACAGGGAAAAAATGACACACCTGTCATTTTTTCCCTGTCATATCTTTTCGTAAGGGATGTAGGAAGTTTGTGAGATGTTAGATTTTCACGAAAAAAATTAGTAAATTTCCAGCAGTTGGTAAAATAACCGTTCGAAGTAGTAAACTTCCTGTGAATCGTATACTTTCAGTAAACCGCACAAATTACAAAATAAACGTAAGATCACAATTCTAGTGGTAATTGTTTCAAAGATTGAAACTTTTGACGTATTTATTGTAGGGTTAGGAAAGGTAGACTGTAATTGGGAAAAGTATCAAATTATTTATTGCAAATACATACTTATTGGAATACATTCTTAAAACAACAGTCTTTGAACTATGAATGCGAATACGTAGTTAAACAAATTATTAAATGCTACCTTTGGCGAGCGACTAAGACTTGGCGATACGTACGTGAAAATAAGGCATTAATTAATTATTAATTATTGAAAGTTACTAATGAATTATTCACAATAAATTTCATACAACCTTTTTTTTAAAGTAAAAATGGTCGACCTGAATAAAATATAGGTCAATACGTAGTATCGCCGTCCATTAACTTTGTAATGCCTTATACAATGTCGAAGCATTGGGATGATTCGTAACACTTCCACAGCTTCTCCTCCTGATGCAGGCTGTATATTTTGCTACTTTGCGACGACTTTCTGCAATAATAAATTAGTTGAATATTAAGATATCCTACTGAATAATGGCACATTGAATAGTATGAAAAGATTGAACTAACCAAAGATAACTAAGGTGGGGTACGCCACTGAATTTATCATAGCAGGAGGAGTACTTCCAATCTGTTTGGAGAAAATTCGTAGTTAATGAAAGTAATTAATGAAGTTATTAATTAGGGCAACGCATTCCCAACGACTCGAACCATTCTTTCCCTTCATATGCAACAGTATTTACAGTAAACTATTTGAACTCCAAACTCAACAGTTAATTGCAACTTTAACCCCCTTTGCCCCCTTGTCTTATAAAAACGTAAGGGCTTTTTCAGAATTTCGATTTCAAAATCTCAGGCCTTCACGTTTTTATCACGTGTTCTTGTGAATAGATTCTTTGAAATCCATTAAAATATTATAAAAATCCGTGAAATCACATGAAATCTGATAACACTTCCTGAAATCCTGAATAATTCATTAAAATACCTTAAGAACTTCTAAGACCCTTTAAAATCATTGAAATCCTCGGAAATCTTATAAGATCCATTGGAATCTTTTCAAATATCATAGAGCCTTGTAGGTCCTGTAAAATGTTCCCATATCTTCCGAAATTCTTTTAAATCATATGCAAATTTGTTAAAATCCCTAAAAATTATTAAAACCTTCGGAACCCTTCAACCTATTTCAATAAATAAAAATAGTTATAGGAATATTTTTAATTTTCCTTGAAAATTTCAATTCCTTTAAAATCCCATTAAATTTTTGAATCCACTAAAAATTTCTTTGTAATCTTCTAAAATAACCTAAAATATTCAAAATATTTTGTAATCTTCTGAAATTTTTTAAAAATCTTAAAAATTCCAAAGAATATAAAAAATTACCCTCAAATATTTCCAATTCTTTGATCATTCTGTCAGTTGATCACCTGGATCAATTAAATAAAAGCTTTAACGAAAAATTTTAAATCCATGGATTTAAGTAGAATTGATTAAATGTAGAAGAATTCAAGTGAATTAAAAAATTAGTTGAAGTATTCGCGGAGCACCTACAAGGAAGGGTTTCGTAGCCTGTAAGAATTTAATTCAAGATTTTTCAATTTTGTACAAAAAAATTGTTGAAAAAAATTGAAAAAAATTAGAAAAAAGTGTGCAAAAAAATGTACGTACGAAAAATTTTACGAAACAAATTTTTAGAAACAAATTTTTCTTCCGCGCCTTGAGAAAATGTACGACGGACGGACACCCGACCGAAACTATAAGGGTTTAAGCCCTGGGCTACAAAACCCTAAAAATTCAAAAGTGTTCCAAAGAATTAAAAAAATACAGGATAAATTAATAAGAATTCATGGTGAATTCCACAAAATAATTTAAAATCTCTTCAAATCTTAGAAACCTTACGAAATACTGCACTTCTCTTGCATGAATTCTTCAAGGTCCACTAAAATATTATTAAATCCCGTAAAATTCTGTGAAATCTACGGATATTTTCTGGAATCCTGAAAAATTTATTACAATACCTAATAATAATTATTATTATAAATAATTCATTCAAATTTGAAATATTGACGTGTCCACAATACATGTGTCAAATTTACGTTAAATGGAAATGGTTTACATTTTTTAAAGGAAGAAATAAAACATTTTTTGCTTCTGTGAAACAAGGGACGAATGCAAAATATAGGGGATGAGAGCCCATAACCTGTCTAACTTCACGGAAAATTTATTTTCCTCTTTATTTAAACAAAAGGAAACGCGTCCACGTAGTTTATAGACGCTCACCAATGAAAATATAAATAAAATCAAAATAATAATCAAACTTACCTTTTCCATAAGATGCTTTATCAATGTGCTTTTCAGCAAACACTTTTGAAAAAACCGGTCAACACCGCGGTAAAAAAAAAAGCTTAAGACGTATTATACGCATACTCGTACGCACGCAGCCATTGGCAAGAACTAGAGATCCTCTAGGGAGAGTTGAGACATGTTTCCCCCTCCAATGCTCGCCGCTGTACCGGAACTTGATATTTCACTGCGGCGCGAAAAGTTTGAAAATGACGTGTATCGCAATACGTGACAGCACGCGAGCAAGCATCGAGAAATTTTCGTGTTTAAGCAAAAGGATTAAAAACGAAAACTGCGTAATGCAGGTCCATTATTTATTATAACTTATTTTTCTTAGTTTATATTTATGTTGGAGCTATGATGAGTGAAGTGTGATATGCGAGTTTTGTGATTAATGAAGAAGTGAAAAAGAGGTTGTGTATAACCTGCTCTCCAAAGCAAAATATTGACAATATTTTTGCGAGATATAAGTGTTTTGCAAAAATGGTAAATTACTGTATTTTATACTCCAATAATTTAACTAAAAACGGGTTTTTCCAGAAGCAAATTTCGCGAGATCCCAAGCTTCGAGAATTGTGGATTCGGAATATGAATCGAGCAGATTGGAAAGCAAGTGACAAATCATGAAAGATGCAATTCCAAAATTATTTCAGAGTTTACCAGTGAGGAGAAGAAAATTAGTTGACACTGCTTTTGTAAAATTGAACAAATCTTTATCCTTGCCCACAATTTATTTTTACTTTCTTTGTATATATAACCTTATCAAACCGAAGCTTTGCTTCCAACCTACAAAATGTATTCATTTAACCAATATTATTTATCGAAATTTGTATAATATATATGGCTGAAAGTGTTTTCTAATAACATTTCGCTTATTTTAAATGTTTAATTCAATGATATTCTTTTTATTTTGTATTAAATCTGTTGTGGAATGAACACTCTATTTGAAAATCGCGCTATTTTTAGAATAGCGGCATCCGGTACAGCGGCACCAATCAGATTTTGAGTACCCCGCGTCTCAACTCTCCCTTGAGGATCTCTAGCAAGAACAAGTAAATTTCATTGCGCGGCAAGACTTTCGTAGTTGCGGGTACTTTAAAAATGATATTTGCAATTTAAAACTCCAGTTTGAATATCAAGAAAAAGAAGGTGTATGCGATAATGTTCAATGCAATAGATGAAGTAGAACAATAAGGATTATTAGATCTAAAAAATGTAAATAAAGAATAATTAAATAATATTTTAAATGACAGGGAAAACTTAGCATTAATAACTAAAAGAGAATAAACCAATTGACTTGATGTGAAGAAAACTGAACAATAATTTAATATTGCAAACACAATTTTATCTAAATATTTTCAACAGTAATGTTGTCATTAAAATGCAGTATGTAATTATTTGGAAAAATCTAATTTTATTATATAAAAGCAATACAATTTTTATTTTAATCAATTATAATGATATTTTCTTTTATTTTGATAACTGTCACTATATAACTTTATCCAGGGGTATTGTCTTCTGGAAAAGCATCGCCAAACAATGCCAAATATTTTTGAACATTTTAAAGAAACTTTACTGTTTTTAAACTTTTATTTCTTTCTTGAGCTTTCCAGCAACGTTATTATTAATTGTGCAATAATGTAGAATGATTGAAATATCAATTCTTATTCTTTTTGTCATTACGGATTTCACTATTTTTTAGAAAGTAATTTCACCAAAATATGATGGAAAGTACATTCGTGAAGGGAACTTTTACACGGAGATTGAATTTCACTCTTTTTTCATAAGTTTACATGAAAATGTAATCTTGCACTTTCTTCATACAATTTCACACAAAATGGAGAATTTTCAATTTAAAAACTATTTATTACCATGCGAATTTTGCAATATTACTCAATGGCGAGAAATTAATGATTGGAAATTTAAGGTTACATTCTCAAACGGGATTTAGGCCGCTCATGGTTATCTTACCAAAATCTGTAAATGTAACTCGATGAACGTAGGTACTATTATTACCTACGAAGTTTGTTGTATATTTACAACTTACGTAGTACATACTACAGCGCCACGTAATAGACCCGTACGGAAAACAGTAATATCACTAGACCTTATAATTTTCTAACCTAAAAAGTGGCATTATCCGTCAATCGACGTGGTATTACTACCGCATCAGATCCGGTAACTTTAAAATTATGAATCGGAAATTTCTTTTCGTTTTTTTTTTTTTTTCGTGTGTCTAGTTTGAAATCGATTCCGACCGTGCAGCTTCAAAAAAAATTACATTAACGATTAATTTTTTACAGATTTAGGTGCTGTGACAGCCCCTTACGTACAACCTTATTCCGTGCCGAATTATGAACTTGGAGCTGGAGGTGAAAATTTTGAATTTTTAAATTTTATAACAAAATTTCAAATTTGATAAAAATTTGGAAATTTCATGAAAATTTTGAAGTTGTATGAAAATTTTGAAGTTTTATGCAAATTTTATAAAAAATTAAAATTTTGAAAAATTTTGAAAATTAATAAAAATTTTATGAAACTTTTAGAAAATGTATAAAATTCTCAGAAATTTTGAAGATTTTAAGACTTTCAAAAAGTTTTAAATTTTTCAAAATTTCGACGACCAAGAAGTTTAAAAAAAGTTAAAAATGTAAAAAAAATTTTTTAATTCAATAAAATATTTAGAAATTGTTAAGATTATCAGATTCTAAAACCTTTCAAATTTCTTGAAATGCTTGCAAATTTTTTTATTATTATTTTTTAACTTTTGCAAGATTCCAAAAAAACTTACAAAATTTCTAACCTCTTTAAGTTTTTGGTAATTTAAGAATGACCAAAAATTCCAAATTGAAAAAATAAGGAATTTCTGAAATTTTGGAAATTTTTGTAAATTTATAAAAGATTTGAAATTTTAGAAAAGATATGAAATTTTATGAAGACTTTGAAATTTTACTAACTAGTCCAATAATTTTCAAAGGCTGAATTTCCGGGACGACTAGTCCATCCCCTTTCCCTTTATGAATATTTGAAATTCTATATAAAAATTTTAAATGTTGTAAAAATGTTAAATTTCATATGAATTTTAAATTTTGTAAAATGATAAAAATTACATTTTTTTTATAAATGTTAAATGTTTATAGGTATTTTCATGAAAACGTCAGTATAAAAAACAATATATTTATTTATTTTTCGCGAGATTCTCCACATTAAATGTAAAACCTAGCTGTCTAGTTTGAAATCGATTCCGCCTGTGCAGTTAAAAAAAAATTGCATTAACGATTCATTTTTTTACAGATTTAAATGCTGTGACAGCCCCTTACGTACAACATCATTCCTCTTCAAGTTATACCCCGGAAAATTCTCATGGATATGGAGCTGGAGGTGAAAATTTTGAATCTTTAAATTTTATAACAAAATTTGAAATTTGATAAAAATTTGGAAATGTTATGAAAATTTTGAATTTGTATGAAAATTTTGAAGTTTTATGCAAATTTTATAAAAAATTAGAATTTATAATAATTTTGAAAATTAATACAAATTTTATGAAACTTTTAGAAAATTTATAAAATTCTCAGAAATTTTGAAGATTTTAAGACTTTCAAAAAGTTTGAAATTTTTCCAAATTTTGACCACCAAGAATTTTTTAAAAAGTTAAAAATTGAATGAAAATTTTGGAATGTAATAAAAAATTAAGTAAGTGTTAAGATATCAGATTTGTTAAACCTTTCAAATTTCTTGGAAAACTTGAAAACATTTTTTATTTCAAATCTTTTATTATTATTTTTGAACTTTTGTACCATTTCAAAAAACTTAGAAAATTTCTAACCTCTTCAAGTTTTTGGTTATTTAGGAATTACCAAAAATTTTCAAATTTAAAAAAAGGAGGAATTTTTGAAACGTTGTTTTTATTTTAATATGAATTAAGGAAAATTTTCGAAATTAATGGTGAATTTTTGTAAATTCATAAATGTTTTGAAATTTTAGAAAAAATATGAAATTTTATAAAGAATGAAATTTTAGTAATTAGTCCAATAATTTCCAAAAGCCGAATTTCCCGGACGACTAGTCCATCCTCTTTCCCAACTCCGTCAGTTTGTTGGTCGGCAAGCACAGCCTAAAATATTATACAAGCTTTACATTTTATAAATATTCAAAATTCTATATAAAATTTTTTCGTTGTAAAAACGTTAAATTTCATATGAATTGAAAATTTTATAAAATTTAGAAAAATTACATTTTTTCACAAATTTTGAATGTTTATAGCAATTTTTCTAAAAACAAAATATTTATTTCGTCCCCGAGAAATTCTCCACATCAAATGTAAAACCTGTCTAGTTTAAAATCGATTCCGCCCGTGTAGTTTTTTTAAAAATTACATTAATGATTAATTTTTTTAAAGAAACAAGTGGTTTTTGGAACACTCAGGGACACGGTCTTTCCATTAATACTCGTGCCTCGGGAAGTTCACGTCACCTGGGAGCTGAAGGTGAAATTTTTAAATTTTAGAACAAAATATGAAATTTGATAAAGATTTGGAAATTTTGTGAAAATTTTGAAGTCTCATGAATAAGTTTTATAACATTTTTATAAAAAATTAGAATTTATAAAAATTTTGAAAATTAATACAAAGTTTATGAAACTTTTAGAAAATTTATAAAGTTCTTAGAAATTTTTAAGATTTCAAGACTTTCAAAAGCTTTTCAATATTTCAAAATGTTGACGACTATGAATTTTTTAAAAAAGTTAAAAATTTCATGAAAATTTTGAAATTCAATAAAAAATTTAGAAATTGTTAAGTTTATCAGAATTCTAGAACCTTTCAAATTTCTCAAAATACTTGAACACTTTTTTTATTTCAAATTTTTATTTTTGAGTTTTTGTAACATTTCAAATAATCTATGAAATTTCTAACCTCTTTAGGTTTTTGGTAATTTAGAAATTACCAACAATTTAAAAATTTTAAAAATGAGGAATTTTTAAAAACCTTGTTTTTATTTTATTATGAGTTTAGGAAAATTTTGAAAAATCACGGTAGATTTGGAAAATTTTTCTAAATTTTGAAAATTTTGGTCGTTGTCGAGACGCCTAGACATAGCCTAAAATATTATAGAAGCTTAACATTTTATAACTATTTAAAATTCTGTATAACAATTTTCAATGTTGTAAAAATGTTAAATTTCGTATGAATTTTAAATTTTATAAAGTGTTGAAAATGATATTTTTTTGACAAATTTCAAATGTTTAAAGAAATTTTTCTAAAATCGACACTCTAAAAACAACATATTTATTCCGTCCCCGCGAAATTTTATGGAAATTTTGAAGTTTTATGCAAATTTTGAAATTTCATAAAATTTTAATTTATTTTAAAGATTTCGAGAATTTTTCAATTTTTAATTTCTGAAAAATTGTAAACTTTTTGAAAATTAGAAATTAACAAAAATAATCGATAAAGAATTTCTGGAATTCATATTGAAATACAAATAAAGTTTTCAAAATTTCTCCATGCCGCATATGATATTTTTTATTAGAGATCCATAATTTTGAAAATTTATTTTTATTTTAATATCTACTTTTTCAGGAAATTTTTTTGGTTAGTTTCTTATTTTCAGAATTTAAAAAAAGTTTATTAAAATTTTACAATATTTGAAAGAATTCTTAAAGTTTTGGAATTTTTCAAGTTTCAAGTATTTCAACGAATTTTCAGAATTTCGGAAACTTTACATAAATTTTTATATAAATTGAGGACATATTTGGAAATTTATTGTGAATTTACAAAAAATTGAAATTAAAAATATTTTTAAAATCTTTCAAATTTTAAAAATGTAGGTGTCTTGAAAAGTTTATTTCATTTTTATATAAATTTATCACATTTTCAGAAATGTATAGTCAATTTTTAACTCATCAAAAAATTAATTTTTTTTTTAATTCTTCAATTTTCTGAAATGTTACAAATTAATTTTTTTTTTGAATTTCACAAAATTGAAAACTTCATAGCTATTTTGCTAATCTCGAACCTTTTTACGTTTTCCGATGAACTTAAAAAAAGTTTGATGAATGCTATCAGAATCTAGAAATAAGTCTGAAATATCTTAATTGGGGTGAAAGTTATAGAGTTTGAAAGAAAATTTTAGGTTCTCTGCAAAATAAAGCACAGAGCTTAAATTCGTATAACATCGTAGAAAATTTCATTTCGCAAATCGGTTGAATACGTATCGCCTAATTTTCTCTAAAAACAACATAATTACTTCGTCCCCGAGAGATTTGGCACATCAGGTGTAGAACCTGCCTAGCTTGAAATGGATTTGGTCGGTTTGATTTTGTTTTTTAACTGAAAATAATCTTTTTCCACAGGATCACATACTACATTGGACTCTTACGCAGGAGGTTCAGCCCTGCCCCAATATGATCACACTCCTCGTCCAGTTAGAGCACGTCGAGGTGGAGGTGCAGGAAGTAGTAGTAGAGGTAGAGGAGGTAGAGGAGGTGGTGGAGGTGGTGGAGGTGGTGGAGGCGGAGGTGGTTTTATTGAGGAAACAGACGAAGAAATAGAAAAATTTAGAAAAGATAGTGGTCAACTTAGTAGACCAGAAATATTTATGTATTATTATAGCGCGAAAATTAGAGTGCCTGTAACAAAGCCGAGAGGCAGTAGTACATACGAGGCTCTCAAGTGTATACTTGAACCTGACGATATTCATGGGAATCCTGAAATTTTTATTCCAGATTTTACTTATGGACTTAAAAAGAATTATTGTGCCAAGGCTGTTTTTGGTACCTTCAATCGCGTTCAGCTAAAATGCGTGATATTTATAGAAGTTTCTGCGAATGGAAATGAAAAAGTTTTTGGGGCTAAGCTTCCACCTAAGGGTGGAGAACGTTGGATAGAAAGTAAGTAAATATGGAATAAGTTTTCGGTGTACTTAGAACCCAAAGGAAGAATTTTGGCAGCTGAGTTTGCACCTTCTCTCTCAAAATGAACTAGTGAAATCTAACTGATTTCCAGTAAAATCTCACTAGTAAAATTTTACGAAATTATCTTTCATAAACCGCACTCTACTTTCGCAACAATAGGAGCTGATTTCACCAATTCTGCTTCGAATGTTAATCCAAGATTACCCTAATTTAATTTGTACCTTGCGTTCCACCATCAGCTAAATTATTATTGAAAAGAGTTTCATCGTTCAACTTAACTGGTCGATTTTGATCGATTAACGGACCTAATCGGCGATTAGCGTTGCTGAGCTGAACAGAAACTCAAAATCGAACTTTGCATTTGAACATTTTGAGAATGTTCAGAGCAAACGTGTATCTTTTTTACAATGATTTTCATCATATCTGAGTTTTCGTTTTTTCAATATGTTGATGACAGAAACTATGAGGCCAAAATATCTTTGATGAGGCGTCCACAACGTTTAAATTCTGTTCCTATAACCTCACTTTTCTGACCTACAGTTTCTTTCACATCTTTGGAAGAGATAATTTGTGTTTTAAAGCAAGGTATGTTAAATGTATAAGTTAACGTAGTAAGAATTCAGTAGCATGAATGACCTAACTAATTAAGGATTAAAATTTTATGAGAGAACCCAGTGATTGAAAAATATTCAGGATTAGTTAATCGCCCATTTGATCGGTGATGGTGAAATCGGTCCTAAGGAAGGGAAGGCTGCAAAATAATATATTGCGCCTAATTGTTTGAAGGCCCGTCATTGCGCCACCGTGTCGTGTCGTTTAAAGTCAAACTTAAGAAGACAAGGGCCTTCCTCCTTTCAAGCGAAATATATTATATCCCCTGCTAATTGTAGCCAGGCCCCGTATGTTGCTAACACAAATACTACTGAACAATAAAGTATATTTTGCCTTGAAGTTCACCCAATCAAAGTCGGAAAATCACTTGCTCATCAGTGATGATTCAAAATACTGATTCGGCCAGTGAAAATTTCACTGGTTCAGTTAAGGAGAGTACTGTAAAGCATCCAGTAGTTTATAATGGAGAAATTCTTCAAAGCTTTGTATGATTGATTTTTAATATTTCTAAACTTGCAAACCTTTATTTTATTTTTTCAGACAATCCAAAAGGTTTCGATCCTGACGCAACAACATGGTTCATTAGCTTTGAAGGCGTACAGCTTAAGGTCGACCAACCTCTTGGACATTTGTTTCCTACTGCAGTAGCCATTAAAAATGGTAATTTAGGTGAACCAGACCTCGAAGATGTTTATGAGGGAAATATTGTTAGCTACCCTTCTTTCTATGCTGGCATAAACTTTGTGATATTTATGAGAAAAAAAAAAGTTTGCGGAGCTATGCTTATCGACGAAAGGTGGGCTGATATCGAAGCTGAAGTAGAAAGACGTAAAGCACAGAGGCTGGCTCATTTCCAGGAGCATTCGGGGACGACGTCGCGCGGCCGCGGCCGCGGCCGCACCCGCCGAAGTTAAATCCGATCGAGCGCGGCTAGCACTTAGATGGGGGACTGTTTGTGTTGTACGCAAGGCCTGTCTAACGAGGTGGTGAATATTAACTATCTGGACTTTGAGTTGATTTCCCCTCGCTGGACAGGCCTGATGTACACTTGATGATATCGAATCTATACAGTAAAATGTCCAGGCAAATGCGAGTACTTCCAATAAAGTCGGATGCAGCCGCGCATTATATTAATCATGATAATCACCTAATAATAATCAAAACTATGTAATATTTGTGTAATACAAATTCTCGAATAAAATTTTAAATAATCAAATGTGATTGAACCTCTCGTTTATTCACGGAGGCTCAAAGGCTGAAGTGGAAAAATGGATTTTTCTTCATTTTATTTGTTCATTTACTCGAAATATATGTGGAAGATCTTTTAAAGATGGGGAACCCAATTATCATTCGTATTAATTTTAATTATGTTATCTCTCCCCGTGTAGGAATCCAATCAGGGATCCGGCCTGGTCCCGGCCGGATAGCCCCGGTTTTACCCGGGCGCTGGCCGGGGAAACTGGCCGGGATCCGGCTGAAAACGTCACGGTAAACTGGTCGGATCCCGGCTTCAATACCGGCCGGGATACGGCCGGATAACCCGACCACAGAGCGGTTAAAAAATGTTTTGCTTCAGGCGAGGAATTGATAACTGGTTTGTCTTTTGAGGCTCATCGTACAGAATAGGGTGAACTCTAATTGTAAAATGAAGTAAACAAATTCTCGCGAGGAAATTAGAGTAGATTTTAAATTAGTGATGTTAACAATCTCCTAGCAATTGTTGTATTTTTGAAATCACGTGTGGTTTGAGGTTAGGAAGGAAGAAAGGAAACAAGGATTACACAACACTATACTTTAATGTAAAATTATAATTATTCGCGCAGTGAGTGGGATTTTCAAGCTAATCACTGAAATAAGGTTGATTTCAATAACGGTTTTATTTGCCATCTTTGAGGGGAAGACGCGACATGAGTCGAACGTGCATTCTCGTTCGAGGTGCGAAACTGAAACTTACAAGTGTCTACGCCGACGCCAGGCGCAGAAGGCGTCAGACATGGCGGTAAATTTGAAAGTGGACAGACTAAAAATTGTCTGAAAATAGAGAAAATTGTGAAAATTGCAAAAATTCTGCTGTTGCACATTGCAGAATCGATAACATATTTATTTAATAAGGCAAAACATTAGAAAGAATTAAATGTTTTTTTAAGAAGTTAAAAAACCTAATTTCTGTTTTACTGATCTAATAAATGTTCAAATCATACTTTCCGAATAATAATTCATCTAGAATCCCGTACGTCTTTGATGATGTCACGGCTCTTAAAAAATGTGTAATTTCTACAAAAAAAGTATCTTGACCAGTGCCGGGTCGGCTCCCGACCATGAAATATAACCAGGGTTGGCCCGGCCAGTAACCGGCCGGCTCCCGACTACGTGATTCGAGATAAATGTGGCCCGGTCGGCTCCCGACCGGTTCCCGGCCATGAAACCCAACCAGGGGTAGCCCGGCCGGGATCCGACCAGAAACCTTGTTGTAGTAGGGCCAACTGGGGAAATTTCTACACGGGTCTAAATCTGAATTAGTGAAATTTCACTAATTGATAGTGAAATTTCACTAATTCAATAAGAGAGAAGTCGGTCACTAACGATTAGTAGAAAACTACTAGTTTGATTAGTGGAAATTGTCCACTTATCAAATTAGTGAAATTCCACTAAGCAATTAGTAATCCCTGCGATTGCAGTGTGTACTAATTGAAGAGTGAAAAGTCACTAATTATACAGTGAAAATGCACTAATTGTTCAATGAAAAAATTATTATTTCAAAATAAATATAAATTGAAAGGAGATTATAAAAAATGGTAGAATATAAAAAATATGCACTGTTATAAATTCATGTAAGTTTTATTGACAATAAAACAGAATATTTAAAACAAAAAAGTACATAGATATTTGATGATATTGTGGGTTTGGCCAGGTGATAGTAATTCAATAAATTGATCTTGAATTCCTTTTTGTCAACTGGCCATAGTTAAATAGAACACTAATATGATAATTTCAGGGTGGCCGCTGGACAGGGAATCTTATGAGACCGGGAAAACCGGGGAATGACAGTGAATTTATTTTTTGACCAGGAATTTTACAAATTTAAAAGTCTTTCCAACCTGTATTTCAACCCTTCTTAAATAATTAGATAAATTGTTATATTTTACAATTATGATATCATTTAGTTAAGAATGCGTAATTCGAAAATCTTTCACTTTGAAAATTTTCCATTTTAGATTTCAATTTTCAAGCGTACATTTTAATTTGAAGAATTTTTAAACGCAGTTTTATAGACTTAAGCAATTAGAAATTAGAAGCGTTTGAAATTGATGGTTTTGGATAAAAACATTTTCAGTTGATCAACTGTGAATATAAATTAAATTAATGATTTTTAAAATTGAACTGCACTTTAAGGATTAAAAAGTGAATGATAATTGATTTTCTAAGACGATTGGAAATCTGTTTACAATTTCAGAATTTCCAGATTTTTGCATTAAAAATTAAACTGTTCCAATTGGAAAGTCTTATTAGTTGAACACATGTAAACACCTATTGAAACTTTATATACTGTCCATTTTCAATTTCAAAATAATATATCCATAATCAAAAGCTTTAATTAAATTTTAAATATTGTTTCAGTCTAAAAGATTCCATTTTTACGCAATTCAATTTCGAATTTTTTCATTAAGATAAAGATCAATTACTTTATATTTGGAAATATCTGACTGTTCATTTGAAATCAGTAATTATAAATCAGCTATTCAAAACTAAACAAAAATCTAAACTTTGAACATTACATATTCGTACCGACATTTGGGTGCAAATAGCTGACAGTCTAATTCAAAACAAAAAATAGATTTTTGCAGACTTCGAACCAAAAATTTAGAAGCTTCTTAAGAATAGTGAAAGGCTTCAAAGAAATGAAAATAATTTTCTTAAGATTCCCAAGAAAATTAAGAATGATTTTTTATTTTGAAAAATTAATTTTAGGAAAATATTAAGAGATTTACAAAATTTCTAAAAATTATTGTGGATGCATTTAAAAAAATTTTAAGCTATTTAAAATAAAGTACTAGTTTCAAATTGTTGAAAATAATATAATTTTCAACAATTTCAAATTCATTGATTAATTCTTTGATTTAGAGCATTAAAAATGATAACGTGGATTTATATTTTTGGAACTGAATCTGAATCTTTGAACTCTACAATTTATAAAAGTTCCACATGTTTATTTTGGCGGTTTAACTGCATTCAATTTGAAATTGTTCAGTTTTTATTACTTCAAATGGAAAATTTTTAGCCTTAGAGTTCAAATTTTATAATTTCATTGACCGTGAAAAATTTTTGTGAACGGGGAAATGACCGGGAATTTTTCCTTTGATTGAAACGGCTACCTTGTAATTTATCATTTTCATATTGCCTTTATGCTCAAGTTTTTAAGTTTTTTTTTTAACTCATAGGCCTCACAACACATCAACTCTCTTTTCCATTTCTCTTGCACTTCTTGAATCAAATTTGCAACATTCGACGATTCTGGTAGTAGGCAAAGAAGATCTGGGCTGGGAATAGTACTCTTTGGTCGATTAACTATGTCGATTCCTTGCCTATTGACACCAAAATTAGTTTCTGCGATCTGCAAATAAATAACATTTTTCATATTGCTAGACAAAGTACCCTTATTTGACTACGATTTTGTATAGCTTTTTCCCGTAGAAAAATTTGAATTAAGTAACATTTCTGGTAACATAGCGAGTGCTCTCAGGTGAGTTAGGGGATGGGGTCAACTTTGCACGTAGCAACTTTGCACGTGCCCAACTGTGCACGTCGATGGCCAGACGGACAACTGTGCACGTCGTTGGTCAGACGGACAACTGTGCACGTGCCAACTGTGCACGTCCCATCTGTGCACGTGCACAGTTGTCCAAGTACCAACTCTGCACGTGCACAGTTGTCCAAGTGACAACTGTGCACGTCTAAATTTCGACGTGCACAGTTGTCCAAGTACCATCTGTGCACGTGCACAGTTGTCCAAATGACAACTGTACACGTCGAAATTTAGACGTGCACATATGGACTCCTGTGCACTTTAACGTGCACAGATGTCACTTTCCTAACTGTGAACGTGCACAGATGTCAATTGTCCAACTGTACACGTGCACAGATATCCCTTGCCTAACTGTGCACGTGCACAGATGTCACTTGTCCAACTGTGCACGTGCACAGATGTCTCTTTCCCAACTGTGCACGTGCACAGATGACACTTGCCCAAGTGTACACGTGCACAGATGTCCCTTTCCCAACTGTGCACGTTCACAGATGTCACTTGCCCAACTGTGCACGTTTATGTCCTTACGTAAGGGTTCATACGAGGGTGATCCTCTGTATCTATCTATAATAAATTTTTAACAGTTAAAATTATTAAATCCTGGTGGAATGGAGCGTATTAGCTTTCTTAATGTTAGTTTGAAAATATTTCAAATATTATTTTTAAGAAATTATTCTTTTCAAATTATTAAAGATATATGAAAATCTCTCTTTGTTCGACCTGAATGCCTCCAATTTGCTGAATGCCTTGCTTTCTCTGAATTTCTTCAATTCTCTGAATTCCTGGAAATCTGTGAATTCCTCGAATTTTCTGAATTCTTTGAATTCTCTGAATTCTTTGAACTCTCTGAATAACTTAAATTCTCTGAATTCCTGGAAATCTGTGGATTCTTCGAATTTTCTGAATTCTTTGAATTCTCTGAATTCCTTGAACTCTCTGAATAACTTAAATTCTCTGAATTCCTTCAATTCTCTGAATTCCTGGAAATCTGTGAATTCTTCGAATTTTCTGAATTCTTTGAATTCTCTAAATTCCTTGAACTCTCTGAATTACTTAAATTCTCTGAATTCCTTGAATTCTCTTTACTCCTTGAATTCTATGAATCCTTGAGTTCTCAGAATCCTTGAATTCTCTGAATTCCTTGAACTCTCTGAATTACTTAAATTCTCTGAATTCCTTGTATTCTTTGAATTCTCGGAATCCTGTGAATTATCTGAATCCTTGAATTCTGTGAATTCCTTGTATTCTCTGAATCCTTGAATTGACTGAATTCTTCGGATTCTCTGAATTCTCTGAATTCCTTTAATTCTCTGAATTCCTTCAATTCGCTGAATGCCTCCAATTCGCTAAATACCTTGCCTTCTCTGAATTCCTTGAATTCGTTAAATTTGTTGAATTCTCTGAATTCCTTGAATTCGTTGAATTCGTTGAATTCGTTGAATTCCTTGAATTCTTTGAATTCCTTGAATTCGTTGAATTCGTTGAATTCCTTGAATTCGTTGAATTCCTTGAATTCTTTGAATTCCTTGAATTCGCTGAATTTCTAGAATTCGCGGAATGCATTTAAATTTGCTGAATGTCTAGAATTCTCTGAATTCCTTGAATTATCGCAATTCCCTGAATTATCTGAATAACCTGAATTCTCTGAATTCCCTGAATTCTCTGCATTCCCTGGATTTGTTGAATTCTCTGAATTACTTAAGTTTGTTGAATTCCTTCAATTCGCTGAACGCCTCCAATTTGCTGAATGCCTTGCTTTCTCTGAATCCCTTGAATTCTGTGAATTCTTCGAACTTTCTGAATTCTTTGAATTCTCTGAATTCCTTGAACTCTCTGAATTACTTAAGTACAATCCTTACGTAAGGAGATAAACGTGCATAGTTGGGCAAGTGACATCCATGCACGTGCACAGTTGGGCAAGTGACATCTGTGCACGTGCACAGTTGGGCAAGGGACATCTGTGCACGCGCACAGTTGGGCAAGGGACATCTGTGCATGTGCACAGTTGGACAAGTGACATCTGTGCACGTGCACAGTTGGGCAAGGGACATCTGTGCATGTGCGCAGTTGGGCAAGGGACATCTGTGCACGTGCACAGTTAGGAAAGTGACATCTGTGCACGTGCACAGTTAGGAAAGTGACATCTGTGCACGTCTAAATTTCGACGTGCACAGTTGTCCAAGTACCATCTTTGCACGTGCACAGTTGTCCAAGTGACAACTGTGCACGTCTAAATTTCGACGTGCACAGTTGTCCAAGTACCATCTGTGCACGTGCACAGTTGTCCAAATGACAACTGTACACGTCGAAATTTCGACGTGCACAGATGGGCTCCTGTGGTCATGGACGTGCACAGATGGACGTGCACAGATGGACGTGCACAGATGGACGTGCACAGATGGACGTGCACAGATGGACGTGCACAGTTGTCCGTCCGGCCATCGACGTGCACAGTTGGGCATGTGCAAAGTTGCTACGTGCAAAGTTGTCCGTCACCCAAAGAAAGACAAGTGAAGAAAAACGTTGCTTTCTGAATGTTTTTCAAAATTATCATAATAAGTTTTTGAATATTTGAAAAAATCGAATATTTAAATTTTGATCGCACAAAAAATGATCGGAAATTCCATTTTGCGTACAAACTATGTAAGATACGAAAAAAAATCAATCAACAAAAATTGTGTTCCCAAAAACGATCTACAAATTTGTTATCAGTCACTGTTTTTCTTGTTTCAATTTCATTTAATTTATTATCTTATTATTATCTCTTATTATTTTTCATTCATTTGATCATTTTATTCATTATTCATGCTCCTAAAGACTCCACAAATTTAATTTTTGTAGCGGATCGAAGAAAAATATAACAATTTGGATTTTTAGCAGTAGGCCTGGTCAAGTCTCGCCGCCACCCTTACGAAAATAACGCCCAAACTTTCAGCATAAATGCTGAAAAAAACTCTCAAAAAAATGCTAAAAAAAATCGATCTTGCTTCAGTGTGATTTCGTCAAGTGTTTAAACTGGATTGGGGTTTAACTCCAAAATTGAGCATTTACACTGGACGTTCAGTTTAATTTTTAGCGTTTATTCTCATTCACGATTAATGCTGAATAAAATCTTCAAATCTGAGGATATATTCTCAAATCCCCTCTAAAACGCTAATTTGAGCATTTATTCTGAACTATTTTTCAGAATAAATACTTAAAGCTTTTAGAGTGAATTTAAGAGTTTATCCTCATATTCGAAGATTTTTGATTGAGCATTAATCACGAATAAAAAGACTATTTCTGAAAATTAAAAAGAATATTAGACGTATTTTAAAAAAGTATCATGCAACAATTATGTTGGAATCAATAGCATTATTTATTGAATGAAACAAACTTTATATGACAGATTACACATTAAAAAAAGAGAACTATGATAAATTAAGTAAGTATTCTTTTGCTTAGTTTTGTCAATAAAAAATACATTGTATGTCACTTTTGTTCGTCCTTAGATATTTCTTCATCTTTCAAAGGGTGTGCCTTGCTTTTATCTGTTTTAGCACCAGCTGCGCTGAGCTGATGATTGTATAATTGATTCTTTATGATTCATTGTGAAATTGATTTTACTCGAAAATATAAGCACTCATTCAATTTTTATACTGAACATTATAATAAATAAATTTAGTATTTGCCAAAAGGATAAACACTTAATCAATTTTATTCTGAATCTTCAAGAATATATCCTGCACATTTAGTATATATATACACCGTACGGCAAGTGTTTAGTCTGAATTCTTTAAGATTTATCGTATAATTTATTTTATTCTAAAATATATACACTCAACGATTCAGTTTTTATACTAACTTCAGAATAAATATTGAAGTTCAGTATTTACTTCGAGTATTAAAACCCACCAGATCAGATTTTATTCTGAATCGACTAGAATATATCTTGAACATTCAGTATATATTCTGAACTGCCCAGTATATATCTTTGACTATAAGTGTTTACTCTGAATTTTCGAAGATATATCGTGGAATTTAAGTTTATATTCTGAATATTCAGAGTTAATACTTAATTTTCAGATTTTATCTTTAAACTTTGAGAGTTATTTTCGTAAGGGCAAATAAGAAGGCAAAGCGGCTATGAGTATAACCATTGAAAATATCGCGTTCCTATAGCTTGTAAAGAGATAAAACTTTTACGAATTATGACTCTCGATCTTGACACCATAATTTCAAATAGTGCACTGAACACAATAATCTTTTAAAAAGGTTAATGAAAGATAAATAATAAAGGTTTTCATTGATATGAATATGTCAATGACTTATTGGCTTATATGGTTGTATTATTGTGATGAAAGTTCGTGCTTTTTGCAAGTTGCCAAAAAAACTTTAGCAGTTCAAGATTTAGGTTTTCTTTCAACCAAAAGTTTATAAAGAGCTGTGGTGACTTCTCCGTGCCCTACTCGCGGGGATACGGTATGTTACGGGCAACCAAGGTTCTTCATAAATTTCTTCCCGTTTATTGTGTTGACTGTGTTCGCATGTGAATGCTTCTATCTTGCTTTATTGTTTACGCTTTACGCGAAACCTTTAGTACAATAAACGCAGTCTTTTCTCTCTCTTTTATTCATTTTCTTCTATATGTAGTTACCGCATTTATAGTATATTTTTATTTTCATATCATTTTCAAATTATTGATTCAAATGATACGCATATTGGATTGACTTTTCTTGATTAGGTGATTAAGAGGTCATCACCTTGTAGGAAGAAGGTGTCTACATCGCAAAACAGCACTACACTTCTTCATTTCACAGATTTCACAGAAAATGACTAAGTCGCATATTGTACTTGTAAGCCAAACGACGACAGATATGTAAAAAAGTTAAACAAAAGAAATGTAGCTTCTTAAAATACCTGTAATTTTTCTTGAAACCATTTTATGATAGGACTTGATATTTTTCTGTTTTATTTGTCGAAAATGTTAAGAAAAAATGAACAATTCAAATTTCAAGGCAAACGACGCAAAATGAAGAAAAAAATCTCGAAAAGGAATTATAGCTTTAACAAAGTTCTAAAAAATGTTTACTGGCCTTTTTCGATATCACTCATCCTTTCGGTTCTATTGGTTGAAGATACTATGAAAAAAAAAGAAATCCAAATTTTGAAACAAACGACACAAAATAAGGGAAAAAGTTTTAGAGAGCAATCATAGCTTTTGAAAAGCGACATCAAAACGCTGTTAATGCAATATTCGTTTGTTTTAGCATAATAGGCAGTGAGTTGAATATTTTGAAAATACCGCTTATAACTGTCACAGCACAATCTTTCATAACTTGAAAATTGTGGCTTGTAGAGAAGCGGATATTCATGAAAAATATATTGTCTATAAGGCTGTAAATAAATAATGACTCTTCGTTCGAGGAAATTTCACGGGAGTAAAAAGTTTTATTTGTTGCCAGATATAATGAGAAGATTTCAAGAAAATCTAATTTCCTAATCAAGCACAAGAAGGATGAGTAACAAATTCAGCGCTTAAAGAAGCATATTTTAGTTTTTAAGTTTTTTTGCTCTGTGAAACAAAATTGATAAAATTAAGATCAGTACTAGTAACAATTTTCAGACGAGATTCGCGAAAAGTGAGCCACTGAAGATTAGTATAAAATTACTAATTCGAGTAGCCGAGATATTTCCTGATTCAATAGTGAGAAAATCTGTTATGAAACTTGAGTGAGGCTTTCAAGAAGCAACGTTTTTCTTTTCTTGAATTTTTCTCATATCGTGCGTTGTCTGGCTTCAAATTTCCATTTTCGTTTGTTTTTTCGAATCCTCCAAATGCTGTAACTCTGATAATTCTCTTTTTACCCAAAAAAGTCATTAGGATAAATTATTTGACTATGTGCCAAATTGCAATTTAGTCGGATTTGTCTTTAGAAAGTTATACGGTAGACGACACGACAGTAATGACAACGATTGACGGACAGACTCCATTGTGATATCGAAGAACCTTTCAAAAATATTGAGTCGAAAAATAAATATAAAATAACTGATTCTTCTACAAATAATAATACCAAAACCAATGATGAACTGCCAGGTCGAATTGTACGACGCACCTCCTTCTTCGATCATCCCCTCGTAGTACCGTTACTTCATGCCAATGTCGCCACAAGCTTCAAAGATATAGAAACAAAACTGGAACCCGATATCCGTTCCATGGTTCACGGCGTACTGTCCAATTTTGACATTCCTTCTCTTTGTGCCTAGAAGTCAAAAGCGTATTTTCAATCTGAGGATTTTTCTATTTACAAACAATGGGTCATTAAAGGAAACGTGATACGAATGACAAGGAGAGTCATCTAAATAAAAAACTTAAGCGAATTAAGAAAAAACTGAAAAGACAGAAAAAGAAAATTCCTCGGTTGAAGTGTCGTTGTGAGTATTTAGCCTCACTTTTCAGGAATACGTTCGGCATGATGCTAATCGATATCGTTCAATGAGAAATATAACGGACAAGTTTCCGAAAGAGAAAAGCGTTTTCTCTCATATATATCCAAATAGTTATTTGGTTATTTTAAAATTCACGGATAAATTCCGTTAGGGAAAGGAAACGTGGGACAAGTTGTACGGAATGAATAGTATTCATGACGTAACCTCCGGGCACTTTTTTGTTTAGTACTTTAGAAAAGCAAATGTTTTAAGAACACATGTCACAGAATGGATTTTGTTGACATTTATAAGTGATAAGTTTCACTTTTTCTTATTTTAGATGAAGAGTCCTCGTCGTCCTCGTCCTCTAGCTCGGATAGATCTATTGAGTCGACAGTTGTTCGTCAACCACAAACTGTTTCTCGCCCACCACTTTTTTCACTAAATGATTTTGTCTTGAATGATCAAACCGGTGTCAGATAAAACCAAATCTTCGGATAAACAATCAGGGCCGTTGCTGCTTATATCCTCGTTTAAGCAATCAGTGCTAAAATTATCAGAGAAATCCATTGACAAGTAGCTAGAGCCGGTAAGTGGACAAGTAGAAACATCGGAAGTGTCTCATGTTCAATAATCTCAAGAGCAAGTGCTCGCTCAAGATTTTTTGATCGCAATACGAAAACGGGTGGACTCATCAAGGCCTCTAGCTCCATAATGAACCACTTATCACAAGAGATAACAGAATGATAAAGAAGCAACAAAAGGTATCCCTGTGTCATGCTGCTTTGGGTCCAATTTTGTCTAATATCGCAAACTCGGCGTCTGCTTATTCTATCGAAACTTAACGCATCTTTAAAGGATTCGTTAATTGCGACTGATCTGGATGAATGGCTCTTCGAGAAAACCCTAGATGAGACTTTAAAAGCAGTAAAACTGCTTGAACGTTCAACAAAAGATCTGAAACTAGTGGTTAAAAGTAACCCTCCAGCGTAAGGGTCAAAAAACTTGAAGGGCCCACCTCGTTCTTCGAATTATTCTCGGATGGCACGAGGGGGCCAACGAAAGTCGGAATTCCGGAGATATAAGTAGAATCAAGCTCAGAGGGGTCAGAATTATTACAAGCCAACCAACAACAGCAAAAACAAGGATCAGAGCAGCAACACATTCAAGAAGTAATTACGCCGATGAGTATTATAGGGGGTAGGTTAAAAGAGTTTTCATATCCGTGGAAGAAATTTTTTGAGGATGAAACTTTATTACAATGGATTGAAGGTTAAGAAATACCATTCTCAAGGAAAGTAATTCAAACATGGCCTCCAAAAAAACCGCAATGGTCAAAAAAGGAAACTATTCAAATCATAGATCAAATTAAGATGTTGCTCTCAAAAGGAGCAATTCGTGCATGTCAAGAGGAAAACGGTCAATTTATCTCAAAAATTTTTTTGATTCCGAAACCTGATGGTTCCAATTGTCTTATTTTGAATTTGAAAAATGTTAATGAATTTATTCACACAGAGCAATTCAAACTCGAAGATATTCGATTGGCTAGATATTTAATGCAAGAAGATTGCTCCATGGCTACTATTGCTTTACAAGATGCATATCATCTTGTTTCTGTAGCGGAACATCACAGAAAATATTCAAGGTTCAGGTTTAATGGTCAACTGTTTGAATACGTTCGTTTGCTCTTTGGCTTAAACACAGCTCCTTATTTGTTCACCAAGATTATGAAATCGATCGATGCTTGACTCAGAGAGCGAGGCTTTGAATCGGTCATTTATTTAGATGACATTTTCCTCCTCGAAAATTCATTCTTAGAATGTAACGTCAATGTTGTTTAGACACAATGGTTGTTGGAAAAATTAGGTTTTGTTATCAATGAAGCAAAAAGCCATTTGATTCCAACTCAGATCTGTAAATTCTTAGGATTAATTTCTAATTCTAAAGATATGAGAATTAAACTTCCTAACGATAAAAGAATTAATATAATTAATTCAATCACTAGGCTTGAAAAAAAGAGATGAGTTTAGGGTACGAGAGTTTGCGTCGTTAGTTGGAACATTAGGATCATGCTGCCATGGAGTTAAATATGGCTGGATGTATCTGAAAGACTTTAAACGTGAAAAGTTCCTCGCTCTTAGGGCGAACAATAATGATTTTGATGCACCCATGAAGCGATCCTCAAGGACGCATGAAGATTTGTCCTGGTGGAAAGCTAATGTCGTGACAACATTTAATCCTATCAAAAAATCAAACTTTGTAATACAGATTTTCTCAGATGCGTCCCGATCAGGATGGGGTGCGTATAGCAATGGAGTTAAGCCCATGGTTTCTGGAATGAGACAGATCGACAATTACATATTAATGTTCTGGAACTTTTATCTGCTTTTTTCGGCTTAAAGTGTTTTGCAGAGAAATTAAAAGATTGCATCTTTGGAAAGCCTGAAATCGATTTATTTGCAAGCAGAACAAATGCTAAGTGTTCTGTTTATGTTTCATGGAAAAAGGATCCAGGGTCTATCGCTATTGATGCTTTTGCTGTCGATTGGCGTCCTTATTCTTTCTATGCTTCCCCTTCATTAGCGATTATTCCAAAAATTTCGAGTAAGGTTAATGAAGAAGGATCTAGAGGCATTCTTGTGATACCAAAATGGCCACCCCAGGCATGGTATCCAAGGGTTATGGCAATGTTTGAATCACCACCATTGGCGTTCAAATCCAGAATTAATTTATTGTCTTCTTCCAATAGAGAACAACATCCCCTGGCATCCCAGCTTTCCCTGGTGGCAGGGATCTTATCAAAGAAGCTTTCGTGTTAAAGGGAATAACTCAAGAGACGATTAAAATTTCCAGGGCTTCGCTAACTGACTCGTCCGTACGTCAATACAACGTAGCATTGAAGAAATGGTGGCAATTTTGCCATTTGATATATGTAGATGTCTTTGGAGGTCACATTTCGGATGAATTAAAGTTCCTAATGAGCTAATTTGATAAGGAAGCATCTTATGGATCCATTAATTCCGTCAGATCAGCTGTGTCTCTAATTCTGGGACCCAACGTTGGGCAGAACGAGCAGGTCAAAAGATTTTGTAAGGGAGTTCCCAAGCTTCGAACATCTCAGCATAAGTATGATTCCACTTGGGATCCGAAGATCGTCTTGGATTTAGTATCCACGTGATATCCTAATGAAGATATAACGATGGAGCAATTATCGTTAAAATTTGTCTCGTTAATGGCTCTTACTAAGGGACATAGGATGCAGACTCCAGCATATATATACGTCAGAAATATAATGAAAAAGGACGACATGTTGGAAGTCGAAATCCCATCGCGAATAAAGACGTCCACCCACAATAAGACAATTCAAAACGGATCTTTCAGTCTGCGTAGCATCAGCAGTGCAAACATACGTAGCAAGAACAAAAACCCTGAGAGGAGATACGGTAAAATTGTTTATTTCCTGGACGAGATCTTATAAGGCAGTATCCAATCCAACTTTAAGCCGTTGGATTAATAGTATTCTACAAAAAAGCGGACTGGACACAACAATTTTTTCAACGTATAGTACCCGTCACGCTTCAACGTCGGCAGCGAAACGGACTGGCGTTAACATTGATCTGATGAAGAAAACAGCTGGTTGGAGACATACGTCCAAAACTTTTGCTAGATTCTATGATAGAAAATCATAGAAAAAAAAATGTTAGTTTTGCAAAGGCTATTTTAAACTTAAAATAAGGAAAACCCATTTGAAATTATTTCCGTTCTTATATTTAAGTTTGCACTAATTGAGGAGCAGTATTTGAACTACAAATTGCATTCATTCTTTTGTAACTGGTTCAACAATGCAGTTATTATTCCTTATATAAAGAATGAAAAATACGCTTCTCCTGCCATATATCTTTAAACATCTACGAGGCGATGATCGATGGAGGAGGTGCGTAATACAATTGAACGATTAAACGAACTTACCTAAGTGAAGTTCTATCGTAATTGTATGAAGCACTTTCTCCTGAAGATCAGTCCCACCCATTTAATTCCTATATCTAACTCTCTGGTTAGCACATTTAAATACGGCAGTTTAGAATTTGAAATAATGATAAAATTGAACAGTGCGCCGTGCACCATGGAACGGATACCGGGTTCCAGTTTTGTTTCTATATCTTTGAAGCTTGTGGCGACATTGGCATGAAGTAAGGGTACTACGAGGTGATGATCTTCAGGAGGAGGTGCTTCATACAATTACGATAGAACTTCACTTAGTTAAGTTCGTTTAATCGTTCAATTATATCAGTTATTGAAGATTCACTAGAATAATACACTCTTAACTACTTACAATTCCAGAACTTATTTGACAAGGCAAGAGGAGTCTCAAATCCAGCTTCTATTGCCAAAGAATATACTAAAAATACTTGAGCCCTGATAACGATCTTGAAAGAATTGTACCCGAGCCTAACAGAGTGCACAGCAAGAATCATATGCACCAAAATTGTTAACAAACTTCAGAAATTTTGGGTAGGTGATGAAAACGTCAGCTCTGATGAGTTTCTCTCAATTTCGGAAGATGGCAAAAAAGTGACACTTAATTTTCTATTAATGGCTTCAAAAATTATTCAGTGGGACCTAAATGGGTTTTACCCTCGAAGCGAATTCCTTACATTACTTACTGAAGACCAATTTCCATCCATAATGTGTTTCCAAGAAACAAAAATCAAGGACTTATTTTGCGCAACAATTAGAAACATTACGTGCGTTTTCAAAAATCACTTGAATATGAATTTTGCCACTGGGTGTGTAGCAATTTACACTAAAAGTGATATATATTACGAACAAGTCCAAATTAATAGTCATCTTAAAAATATCGCCTTGTCCACCCTTACTCCATCTCAAATATGCATTTGCCATGTATACATTCCAGAGCGGTACAAAATCAGTCTTCTTGAGCTCAAACAACATACTGATTAACTTCCGAAACCATTCATCCTGCTAGGAGATTTAATAGCCATAATTTGCTCTCAGGTTCAAACCACACTGATGCCAGAGGCAGGATAATTGAACAGTTTTTGGACGAACCTGACGTTGTCCTTCTGAACAAAAATCAACCTAGAAGTTTTAATATTTCAGATGCTACGTTAAGTTCGATTAATCTATGAAAATGCAGTACAAGTATAGCATAAAATATAAATTGGGAAGCCTCTGAGGATTTCTTTACAACAGTGATTACTTTCTACAAAATCCTCATCCAACACTGTATAATTTTACACCAAGATGAAAGTTCAAATTAGTTTATCGGGCGAAAGTTCATACAGAGTTGGATACCAAAATAGCTAGCCTAAAATATGTCATTAGAGAGGCAGCGGGTGAACAAATACCTCAAACGTGCTTTCTTTCATTTGAATACCAAGTACCAAGTACCAAGTTCACGGAAGATAAATAAAGGAAGTAAAGGAAGTTTTTGGATCGAATATACTTATTCTCTGGAATACAACACTCCAAGCTCAGAGGTGTGAAAAAATGTCAACATAATCGAGGTAACGTCATCCACTCAACGCATCGCAACTTTAATCAAATCCGATGGTAATATCGCAACAGATTCCAAAGAAAGGGCTGATGATCTAGCGGACAACTGTACCTCAAATTTCAGTAATGCAAACTACGAGCTAATGGGAAAATGATAAATGATAGACTCAGATTGTTTTTGGAGAAAGAAAAATTCTTTAACGTATATGGGAGCGCTTTCCGATAACATGGATGTACATTGAAAAATGCCACGAAATGGTCTGGAAACATCGCATCCTAAAAATCTTACTTGACAAGGGTGTAGATGGTTCAATCATAAATTTTATTACAAATTTCCTTTCTAAAAGGCTCTTGCAAGTCAGAGTAAATGTTTACTTCTTAAAAGAAACTGAATTAAAAAATGATATTCCACAAGGATAGTTTTTAAGTGCTACGCTATTCCTAAATACATTTAATGATGTAACGTTCTGTATTCTTCGACCTATAAGAAAAAGCCTCTATGCCGACGATATGGCAATCTGCTGTAGTGAAAGAGATCTACAAACAACCCAGGTACTCATCCAAGACTGTCTCAATAAACTGAAAGTTTGGGCTGACTACTGTGGCTTCATATTTTCAAAAACAAAAACCAATTGTAACTTATTCTCTAAAAACGAATAAGATGTGGCTGAAACAATCAGTATTCTTGAGCTTATTTTTGACAACAAACTTACATGACACCTTCACCTTAGCTAACTGAAAGATGATTGTAAACACAGACTCAACATCATGAAAACACTTGCCAAAAGAAATTGGGGAGCAGTCCAATAAATATTAGCCAACAGCTATTAGGCTGTAATCAGATCTAATCTGGATTATGGATTCTCAATATATTACTTTGCCAAATCTAGTGATCTAGAAACCATCTCTCCCATAAATAATAAAGGCCTGAAAATTGCTTTGGGAGCATTTTTTCCTAGCCCGACAAGTAGTATTCTCCCAGAAAATCAAAAATTATTACTAGCTACCAGAAGAAAGCAGTTTAGCCTGAGTTACTCTATTACAATAAGCTCCACACCAAATAATCCAGAATATGAGAACATCTTCTTGGTGAAATACCACGACGAGTATAAGAAACATCGAAACTCATAGTACCTTTCTACGTAAGAATGAACACCTATCTACCAGAATTAAACATCCAATCACTGATTCGAAGGAACCGTCCAAAATTTAGACTGATCCGATTGAATACAGAGCTGCGTTCACAGAAATACCAAACAGATTCCCAAAACATATCGCTATTTACATTGATGGATCAAAAGCAAGCACTAGATCTGGATTCGCTATGGTTACACCAGAAAACCAGTTCCAGTATAAATTACCGGATTGCTTTAGTATATTTAGATGCGAGACTTACTTTTTCATGCAAGCTATAAATTATAAAAAAGTTTCAAATCACCCTATCTTTGCTAATCTTTTGGATACTCTGTCGGTAGTTGAGCGATCGACAAAACCAACGAATTTGATCACATATAGCACAAGAAATTCAATAAACACATTGGACTCTTAAGAAATCCAGAAAAGGAAATTATCTTACTTTGGATACCGTCTCATCTAGAAATGAAAGGGAACAAGACAGCAGACGCCTAGCCAAATCAGCATGTCTACTCATTGCGCCTACTATCTTGCTTCCTGTACATCGTAAGGACTAAAAGAACTATATATGTGAAGCTGTCAAAACCTTCTGAAATAATAATTTGCAAATCCTCCAGCAATCCTCCAGTGACGATTCTTTTCAAAAATATCAAACCATCTTAGAAAATTGTAGAGACCAAGTGACGCTAATTAGAATGAGAATTGGGCACTCTAACTTAACCCATTCCCAATTAATCGCCAATAATGGGCCAGAACAATGTGATCTCTGCGAAGTTCCTGTGTGCATACGTCACATATTGTTCGACTGCAACAAATACAATGATAAACAGATTTATCACAAATTCGCGACTGACTTCAAGAAAATGCTATCCTACCCGAATACATTCAATAATATACTCAACTAGTTATTGCCAAGCCATCGATATCCGACATATCACTTAGAGAAAGTTTCCTACAGTGTTTATGTGTCATCCTTTTCTTCGTGAATGCCTATTGTTGTTTCTACAACCACGCAATTTATCAAACCTATCGTAGTCGCCAATGACCACTGGAGCTCATACGACTTTAAGTCTTCATTTAATGAAAAATGTTGATTTGATCGTTGTGAAGCAATAACTAGCAAAGCATGAAAAAAGACAAAAAAAATTCCAAAATAAGATCAAATAAAACCACCTCTGAAATTTAATTTCCGTAACGGACCGGAAAATTCATAAGAATTTGAAAATTTACGGAAATTTTAGGAAATTATTTGTAGTTTCAGCACATTTACCGGAAAAACAATAACTTGACTAGAGTAAACTTACACGGGAGAAAGCAAAAACTCTGGAATTATGTTCTTTTTTATTGAATGAAAGAATGAATCTTGCATCAAACTAAAAAATGACAACGAAATCTGTTCTTGAAGGCTATATATAAAAAAATTTATACTTCATTGTTCTTATCCTTTATAACAAAACTAGCAGCAAATGTACGCCTCTGACGTGTCTCAATTTTGTATTTACTAATATTGAAAAAAGTTGAAAATATAAACAATTCAAGAATCAATTATTAGCAATGTTGGTGATTATTAGGTATAAAAAAATGTTAAAATAAGAATTAATCATTAATCATTTCGACTTGAAAGCGTTTGAAATTGGAAGAAACATATTGAGCGATTTTGAATTAAAAACGTTTCAATTAATTCTATTTTAGAGTAGATAGATTTAACTATAGATTAGTAGACTAAACTAGACTAAAGTAAGTAGTTAGATTTGTAAACAAGACCAAATTTTGAATGGAATGAGAGGGAATTGGACTTCCATCATTTCTGAATGAAAGTGTTTAAAATGTAATAATTCAAAATTGTACGTGTTTGGAATTCAACAATTTAAAAAAAGAAAGCCTCAAAATTGAAACACGTTCATGACTAAAATTACGAAAGATGCACACTTCTTTGAAGAAATACGACAATTTCAAGACGTTCAAAATAAAAATATTTTTAGACTAGAATTGTGAAAATTGGATTATTTAAATTTCAAAGTTATTGTAATTCAAATTATTTTTTCTCTATCATTAATTATCAGTGTTAATTGCCACTAATAATCCGTTCTTTGAGAAAAAAATCTGTTTAAAATTTCAAATACAATAAAACTGATGTTTTTACAATCGAAAGACATCATGCTTCCACGATGATTCATTTTGATGAATTTAAATTCAAATAAAAAATTTAAAGCTTCTTCGGCTTTTAATCGTATTCAGAACTATGAATTAAAACTGGAAACCCTGAATGAAACCCGAAAAAGCTTTAAATTTTAAATTAAAAATTTTAGAATGAATGAAAAACGACCATTTTTCTATATTTTCATCTTTATACTATAATATGACAAATTTTACTTGAAAACTGGGTTCATTTTCTCTGAATTCAAAGAAGGAGATGATTTTTCTTTAACATTTTGATACTATTGCACGGAAGGAAAATTTATTTTTTATTAATTTTTTTCCTGAATTTGAGTTGAAAATTGAAAAAAGTGTTGTATAAAATCAGAATAGATAAAAATCAAATCATTTCAAATTATTGTTCTGAATTTTCTTATTTACTTTTAATAAGTTTCAATTATGTTACTAATACCTCCTCATTAGTATGGGAATGTTATATTTAAATTTTCAATCAAAAACACTTGAATTAAATCAATAGTATAAACTTTCAACAAATTATTTTATTCCTCGACCAAAACAGACGAATTTCCGAATCAAAATGGGAAAATTTTAACGAAAGAGTTGTGTTTTCAATCAATAAAGAGTTTTTGGTTGATAAAGAGAACAAATCTAACCCAAAATGTTGAGTTTTCATGAGGAAAAGACGAATTTCCAACACAAGAAAAGTTGAATTTGCAACCCGAATATACGCATTTCCTACCAAAATAATCCAATTTTCAACTAATTCCTCAACCATAATTAATTCGTTTTCAGAAGAAAAAAACTTTCAACTAAAATGATGAATCATTAACCCAAAAATCAATGCTGAACCAGAAAGTTGAATTTTCAACCCACAAGATGAATTTCCTGCCAGAAACAGACAAATTTTTAACAAAATAGATGAATTTCAAACAAAATATATAGTTTTCAGCCAAGCAGATGACAAATTTCCAACAAAAAATGGAATAGTTACATTTTCGGTTAGAAAAAATAATTTCAAGTGAAAAAACTAATTTTTAGCAAAAAAAATTATTTTCAATCAAAGATGAATTCCCTACCAAAAGAAGATTAATTTTGAAGAAATAACATTAATTTATAACCAAATTTTCATTTTTTGCAAGAATTTTCAAGCTATTAATTAAATTTTCAGTCAAAGTAATGAATTATCAACCAAAAATTT
>CAKNXH010001475.1:4700-27468 GCA_932178445.1 Andricus quercusramuli | reverse complement strand
TGATATTTTATGAAAATGTTTAAATTCAATAGAAATTTTAGAAATTTAAGGAAAATTCTAGAAATTCCAAAGATTATAAATATTTCGAAACCTTTAAAAATTTTCTTCAAATTTTTTAATTCTCTTGAACTCTTGTAACATTTCAAAAAACACGTAAAATTTCTAATATTTTCAAGTTTTTGGTAACTTGGGGATAACCAAATATTTTCAAATTTCGAGAAACGAAGATATTTTGAAACTTTGTTTCTATTTTAATATGATTTTAGGCAAATTTTGAGAATTGATGGTAAATTTTGAAAATTTGTTTGAATTGTCAAAAGTTTTTAAATTTTAGAAAAATTTTGAAATTTCAGAAAAATTATAAAATTTTATAGAGACTGAAATTTTATCAACTAATCCAATATTTTTCATAAGGAAAATTTTCGGGACGCTTGGGCACAGCCTTATTTTATTGAAATTTTAAATCTTTATAAAAATGCTGAAATTAAAAAAAAAATTAATTTTATATAATTTTTCCAAATTATATTGAAATCTTGGAAATTTCACAACAAATCTAGAAATTTAAACAAAATTTCAAAAATTTCATTGGAATTTTTTATATTTTATGAACAATTTTTTTAAATGTTGAAGATTTTGAGGAAAATGCAAAAATGCATGTAAAAAAGTGAACTTTTTTACAGTTGGTAAAAAAAATTTGCTAATTTTTTGAATTCGGGAAAAATTGCGAATTATGAAATTTTATTAAGATTTTGGAATTTCGACATTTTATGATCTAAACTCATCCAATAAAATCTTATAAAAATTTGGAAATTTTATGAAAATTTCCTAAATTTTGCAGATTTAAAAAAGTTTTAAAGATTTGTAAATTTTCAAAATCTTTTTTGCTTTTAAAATTTTGAATTTTTTCATAATTTTTTAAATTTTAATACATTTCAAAAAAAACGTATAAAATGATTGATTGCCTGAAAATTCGGAAAAAAAATTTGATATAACTAAACGAATGTGAATAAAATCACAGATAATACAAAATAAAATAAATTCCTTTATTTCCACACATTTTATATTATTTTATTAAATTTTTTTCTATAATGGTAAATTATTTGTCTTAATTTTCGAACTTTACAGAGTTTGTTAATTTTACTTGGCCTCATTAAAATTGCACAATAATTCCACAAATGCGCACCTCACACATCAATTTGTTCACTCAACGTGTCGATGATTTCATCTTTGACAATCAGGCCTTGTGTTCTCATTTCGTGCTTCCTCAAATTCTTCAAATACACATACAGGAAATAATACGAATAATAATGGTCTTGCATATCTTTGAAAGATTTTTATAAGCTTTATAAGCTTTAGAACTAGTCCAGCTCCCTTTCCGACTTCCTCAATTTTTCGGGACAAGTGTACAAGGTCTTCATGAAAATTTTGAAATTCCATAAAATGTTGAAAATTTTTTTAAGATTTTGAGAATTTTTCAATTTTTTTAAATTTCTAAAAAAATTCTAAACTTTTGGTAAATTGCCAAGAATATCCTTTGAAAGTTTCTAAAATTTATATTGAAATGATAAATGATTTTGAAACTTCTTTTTCATTTTAATACGTATTTCGAATTTTTTTAGTCAATTTCTCATTTTCAAAAAAATTTACCCAATATAAAAAATTTTATAAAATTATAAAAAATTTGAAAGTTATCAAAATTTTTCAAATTCTTAAGGTTTTGGAATTTTCTATTTTCAACTTTGCATTCATTTTAATATAAATTAAGGACACATTTGGACATTCGTTGTAAATTAAAAAAAAATTGAAATTAAAATAATTTTGCGAATTTTCCAAATTTTAAATATGTAGGAGTCTTGAAAACTTTATTTTATTTTTACATAAATTTAGGATATTTTCAAAAATGTATAGTACATTTTTCAATCACCGAAGAAATAACAATTTTTATTTTTTAATTTTCTAAAATGTTGCTAATTATTTTTTTTTTTTTTTATTTCACAAACTTCAAAAGTTTATAGCTCTTTTGCAATTTTCATACTTTTTTGAATTTTCCAATCAATTTAAAAAAGATTTCATAAGTGCTATTAGAATCCGGAAAAAAATCTTAAAATATCTTGATTGGGTTAAAATTATAGAGGTCTGAACAAAAAATTTAAGGTTTGCTATAAAATGAAGAACAGAACTGAAATTCGTATAACTTCGTAGAAAATTTAATTTCGCAAATCGGTGAAACACCGCCTTATTCCCTCTAAAAACAACATAATTATTTTCGTGCGTGTAATTTTTTTTAAATTACAATAATCTTCAATTTTTTCACAGAAATAAATGCTATGTGGAACAATTATGACCCAAGTTATTACGCGCCAAATCAGCACCCGGAAAATCATCACTCACATGGTCCAGGTGAAATTTTTAAATTTTTAAATTTTATAACAAAATTTAGAATCTAATGAAACAACGTGTTTCGCCCCGTGAGATTCTGCACATCAAGTGTGGAAGCTGCCTAGTTTTGAATTGATTCGGTCCGTTTAATTTCTCTCAAATTGCAATAATGTTTAATTTTTTCGCAGAAATAAATACTATGTGGAACCCTTCTGAAGGTTATTACGTGCCAAATCAGAACCAGGAACATCCTCACCCACAAGGACTAGGTGACTTTTTTTAATTTTATAACAAAATTTGAATTTGATAAAAATTTGGAAGTTTTATGAAAATTTTGAAATTTCATGGAAATTTTGAAGTTTTATGAAAATTTTGAAATTTCATGAAAATATTGAAATTTTGTGAAAATCTTAAAGTTTTATGAAAATTTCATAAAAAATTGGAATTAATACAAATTTTCAAATTTCATAAAAATTTTATGAAACTTTTAGAAATTTTATAAAACTTTCAAAAATTTGGAAGATTTCAAGACTTTCAAAAACTTTATCATTTTAAAAAATTTTGACGACCAAGATTTTTTTCAAAAGTTAAAAATTTCATAAAAATGTTGAAATTCAATAAAAAATGTAGTAATTGTTAAGATTATCACATTCGTAAAACCAAACATTTTCAATTTTTAAAAAATTAGGAATTTTTTTAACTTTGTATTTATTTTAATATGAATTTAAACCCATTTTGGAAAATCATGGTAAATTTTCAACATTTTTGTAAATTTGTAAAAGTTTGGAAATTTTAGAAAAAATATGAAATTCTATAAAGACTTTGAAATTTTACTAACTGACCCAATAATTTCTATAAGCAGAATTTTGGAGACGACTATTCCATCCCCGAGAGATTCTCCACATAAAATGTAGAAGCTGTCTAGGTTGAAATCGATTCCGCCCGTGTAGTTCTTTTTAAAATTACATTAACGATTAATTTTTTTACAGGATCAGGTGCTGTTCCGGACAACTACGGACATTATTCTGTGCCAAGTTATCCACCGGAACATTTTCATTCATATGGATCTGAAGGTGAAATTTTTGAATTTTAGAATTTTATTTAAAAAATTTAGAATTTGATAAAAATTTTGAAATTTTATGAAAATTTTGAAGTTTTATGAAAATTTTAAAAAAAATTTGAATTACGAAAAAATTTTAAAGTCAATACAAATTTTATGAATCTTTCAGAAATTTTATAAAATTCTTAGAAATTTTGAAGATTGTAAGACTTTCAAAAACTGAAATTTTTTTAATTTCTGACGACCAAGAATTTTTAAAAAAGTTGAAAATTTCATAAAAATTTTGAAATTCAATAAAATATTTAGAATTTGTTAAGATTATGAGATTTTCAAAACCTTTCAAATTTCTTGAGATGCTTGAAAAAATTATTAATGCTTATAGCTATATTTCTAAAAACGACTTTCTAAAAACAACATATTTATTTCGTGCCCGAGAGATTCTCCACATAAAATGTAAAACCTGTCTATTTTAAAATCGATTCCGCACGTGCAGCTCTAAAAAAAATTACATTCACGATTAATTTTTTTACAGAATTAGGTGCTGTGACAGCCCCTTACGTACAACCTCATTCCGTGCCGAGTCATGCCTCGGAAAATTCTTATGCACTTGGAGCTGGAGGTGAAATTTTTGAATTTTTAAATTGCATAACAAAATTTGAAATTTGATAAAAATTTGGAAATTTTATGAAAATTTTGAAGTTTTATAAAAATTTTATAAAAAATTAGAATTTATAAAAATTTTCAAAATTAATACAAATTTTATGTAACTTTTAGAAAAATTATAAAATTCTTAGAAATTTTGAAGATTTTAAGACTTTCAAAAGGTTTGAAATTTTTCCAGATTTTAAGCACCAAGAATTTTTTTAAATGTTAGAAATTTAATACAAATTATGACATTTAATGAAAAAATTAGTAAGTGTTAAGATCATCAGATTTGTTAAATCTTTCAAATTTCTTCGAATACTTGACAAAATTGGAACGACTGAAAAATCCGGAAAAATAAAATTCCCGACACTGCAAAATTCCCGAATAGTAAAATTCCCGAATTATAAAGCACCGAATTGGAAAATTCCCGAATAATAAAATTCTAGAAAGAAAATTGCCCAATTATGAAATCCCCGAATTGGAAAATTCCCGAAATTAAACAATTAAAATTGTTTTATAAATATATTTAATCAAATAAAAATACAATAAACATAAAAAATAAATCTTTAAAATAATATTATATTATTGTATTTTTATTTCATAAAATATATTTATAAAACAATTTTAATTGTTTGAATTCGGGAATTTTACAATTCGGATATTTTATAATTGGGCAATTTTCTGTCGAGAATTTTATTATTCGGGAATTTTGTAATTCAGTAATACTATAAACTGTCGGGAATTTTATTATTCGGGAATTTTCCAATTCGGTCATATTATAAATTGTTCGGGAATTTTATTATTCGGGAATTTTCCAATTCGGGGATTTTATAATTCGGGAATTTTATTATTCGGGAGTTTTACAGTTCGGGAATTTTATTATTTGGGAATTTTCCAATTCGGGATTTTTATTTTTCGGCAATTTTATTATTCGGGAATTTTCAGTCGTCCCAAAAAATGTTTTATTATTATTTTTGAACTTTTGTAAAATTTCAAAAAACTTATAAAATTTCTAACCCCTTAAAGTTTTTGGTAATTTAGGAATTACCAGAAAATTTCAAACTTAAAAAAATGAGGAATTTTTTTAACATCGTTTTTATTTTAATATGAATTTAGGAAAATTTTGGAAATTAAAGGTAAATTTTTGTAAATTCATAAATGTTTTGAAATTTTAGAAAAAATATGAAATTTTAGTAATTAGTCCAATAATTTGCAAAAGCCGAATTTCCCGGACGACTAGTCCATCCCCTTTCCCAACTCCCTAAATTTGTGGGTACGGCTAGGCACAGCCTAAAATATTATACAAGCATTACATTTTATAAATATTTGAAATTCTATATAACAATTTTTAATGTTGCAAAAACGTTAAATTTCATATGAGAATTAAAAATTTTCTAAAATGTTAAAAATTACACCTTTGCACAAATTTTGAATGTTTATAGCAATTTTTCTAAAAACAACATACTTATTCCGTCCACGAGAAATTCTTCACATCAAATGTAAAACCTGTCTAGTTTGAAATCGATTTCGCCCGTGCAGTTTAAAAAAAATTACATTAACGATTAATTTTTTTACAGATTTAAGTGCTGTGACAGCCCCTTACGTACACCATCATTCCTCTTCAAGTTATACCCCGGAAAATTCTCATGGATATGGAGCTGGAGGTGAAAATTTTGAATTTTTAAATTTTAGAAAAAAATTTGAAATTTGATAAAAATTTGGAAATTTTATGAAAATTTTGAAGTTTTATGAAAATTTTATAAAAAATTAGAATTTATAAAAATTTTCAAAATTAATGCACATTTTATGTAACTTTTAGAAAAATTATAAAATTCTTAGAAATTTTGAAGATTTTAAGACTTTCAAAAAGTTTGAAATTTTTCAAAATTTTGACCACCAAGAATTTTTTAAACTGGTAGAAATTTAATAAAAATTTTGAAATTTAATAAAAAAATTAGTAGGTGTTAAGATCATCAGATTTGTTAAATCTTTCAAATTTCTTCGAATACTTGAAAACAAATTTTATTATTATTTTTGAACTTTTGTAAAATTTCAAAAAACTTATAAAATTTCTAACCTCTTCAAGTTTTTGGTAATTTAGGAATTACCAGAAAATTTCAAACTTAAAAAAATTAGGAATTTTTGAAACATTGTTTTTATTTTAATATGAATTTAGGAAAATTTTGGAAAATAATGGTAAATTTTTGCAAATTCATAAAAGTTTTGAAATTTGAGAAAATATATGAAATTTTACTAACTAGTCCCAAAAGCCGAATTTTCGGGACGACTAGTGAATCCCCTTTCCCAACTCCCTCAGTTTGTCGGTACGGCTAGACACAGCCTAAAATATTATACAAGCTTCACATTTTAGAAATATTTAAAATTCTATATAAAAATTTTTAATGTTGCAAAAACGTTAAATTTCATATGAATTTAAAATTTTCTAAAATGTAAAACCTGTCTAGTTTAAAATCGATTGTGCCCATGTACTTTTAAAAAAAATTACATTAATGATTAATTTTCTTACAGATACAAGTGGATTGTGGAACACTCAGGGACACGGTCTTTCCATTAAAACTCATGCCTCTGGAAGTTCTTATCAACAGGAAGGTGATATTTTCAAATTTTAGAACAAAATTTGAAACTTGATAAAGATTTGGAAATTTTGTGAAAATTTTGAAGTCTTAAGAGAGTTTTGAAATTTTATGAAACTTTTGAAGTTTTATAAAAATTTTATAAAAATTTAGAATTTATAAAAATTTTGAAAATAATACAAATTTTATGAAACTTTTAGAAAATTTATAAAATTCTTAGAAATTTCAAAGATTTGAAGACTTTCAAAAGGTTTGCAATTTTTTAAAATGTTGACGACTATGAATTTTTGAAAAAGTTAAAAATTTCATGAAAATTTTGAAATTCAATAAAAAATGTAGAAATTTTTAAGTTTATCAGAATCGCAAAACCTTTCAAATTTCCTAAAATACGTGAACAGATTTTTTATTTCAAATTTTTCATTTTTATTTTTGAGTTTTTGTAACATTTCAATAAACTTATGAAATTTCTAACCTCTTTGAAACCTTGATGTTATTTTATTATGATTTTAGGAAAATTTTGAAAAATCACGGTAGGTTTGGAAAATTTTGGTGAATTTTGAAAGTTTTTGTGTCGTCATAAAAATTTTGAATTTAAAAAAAAAATATGAAATTCTATAAAGTCTTTGAAAATTTACTAACTAATCCAATAATTTCTATAAGCCGAATTTTAGAGACGACTAGTCCATCCCCTTTCCCAAATCCCACAGTTTGTCGGGACGCCTAGACACAGCCTAAAATATTATAGGAGCTTAACATTTTCTAAATATTTAAAATTCTGTATACAAATTTTTAATGTTGTACAAATGTTAAATTTCATATGAATTTTAAATTTAATAAAGTGTTAAAAATGAGATTTTTTTCGGGGGGACGAAACACGATGTTTCATCAAATTCTAAATATAAAATTTAAAAATTGAAAAATTTCACCTGGTCCATGTGAGTGATGATTTTCCGGGTTCTGATTTGGCGCGTAATAAGTTGGGTCAAAATTGTTCCAAATAGCATTACTTTCTGTGAAAAATGGAAGATTATTGTAATTTTACAAAAATTACACGGACGAAAATAATTATGTTGTTCTTAGAGGGAATAAGGCTGTGTTTCACCGATTTGCGAAGTTAAATTTTCTACGAAGTTATACGAATTTCAGTTCTATTCTTTTTGATTAGTTTTTTGATTAGACCTCTATAATTTTAACCCAATCAAGATATTTTAAGATTTTTTTCCGGATTCTGATAGCATTTATGAAATATTTTTTAAATTAATTGGAAAATTCAAAAAAGTATGAAAATCGCAAAATAGCTATAAACTTTTTGTGAGGCATACAGGTATCTCGCTAATCCAAGCACCATGGTTAGTTCGAGATACCATCAGGGGATTAGGGGGGGCTGGTCTTTTTTGTGATAGGGACCCCAAGGAGGCCCAACCAAGGGCATGCATACTGACGAAGGGAGTTAGTGCTGTCCCGCTGCTTGAACTATGCTCGCGAGACCTGATGGTGATAGCCATGGATCTCAAAGGAGTAGGGAGGCTAGTTCTGGGATCAGCTTATTTTCCTTATGACAGCGATATTAACCCACCAGTGGAGGTACGTACACTGGTGGAATATTGCAAGGTAAGAAGTATTCCTCTTCTGTTGGGGTGCGATGCTAATTCCCACCATACTTTGTGGGTTAGCACGGACGTCAAGTCAAGAGGTAATGATCTACTGGAATATCTAATTACTACTGATTTAGATATTCTTAATACGGGGAACACCCCGACGTTCCGTAATTCGATCAGAGAAGAAGTCATTGACATCACTCTCTGCGCCAGTAGTTTTAGAGACAATATCAAGAAGTGGAGGGTTTCAGACGAACCCTCTCTCTCAGATCACTGACAGATAGAGTTCGTGTTGGAACCCGTTGTGCCCACTGGCCCTAAATGGGTCAGAAATCCAAGAAGAACGGACTGGGATCAGTTTTCCACGGAACTAAGATGTGCACTCTCAGAGGTTCCCAGGTCAATTCAAAACGTGGACACCCTGGAGATGGCAGCCAAAACTTTCACGGAAGCCATCAAAGCTACTTACGAAAGTAATTGTCGACCTACAAGAATCCGAAAGGCTGAGGAGACACACTGGTGGAATGGGAAACTCGAAGAGTTTCGCAGGGTAACCAGAGAGAGGTTCAGACGTGCCAGTACTGGCAAAACGAAGGAACTATGGACGTCATTCACAAAGATGAGGGACGAATACAGAGGTGCAATACGTAAGGCAAAGCAGGAGAGCTGGACCAACTTTTGCACAGACATCGAGAAGGGAGCTGAGGTGGCTAGACTGGACAGGCTGCTTTCTCGAAATCCGGACGCTATTCTCGGCACTCTGAAATTTCCCGGAGGGGGATACTCAGAGTCCGACGGGGATACCTTGGCCCATCTGATCAGGGCACATTTTCCAGGCTTTTCAAGGCCTGAAGAAGGGGGGACGGCAACTCAGAGGCAAGCAAAGTCACCTGTGGCCCAACTGGGCCCCAAGCGACGGCTGGCCAACGAGATTGTCACTCCTGCCAGGGTCAGATGGGCTCTAAAATCCTTCAGTCCTTACAAGTCTCCTGGCCCGGATGGCATATATCCAGCCCTCTTACAGAGGGCTGGAGAGATCATCACAGGGCCGCTAGTGAGACTTGCTAGGGCTAGTTTGACGCTGGGATATGTCCCGACGGCATGGAGGGGTACGAGAGTAGTCTTCATTCCGAAGGCAGGTAGGATCGGTTATACTTCACTCAAGGATTTCCGGCCCATCAGCCTAACTTCTTTCCTATTAAAAACAGTGGAACGACTTATGGATAGATATATCCGCGATAAGGTCTTGTCAAGCTGACCGCTCCACAAGGAGCAACACGCCTACAGGGCTGGTCACTCGACGGAGACGGACCTAATCGGAGCAGTGAACCTAATTGAAGGTCAACTGAAGGAGAAAGGCCTTGCGATTGGAACCTTTATGGACATCGAAGGAGCCTTCAAGAACACCTCTGGAAAGGTGATCAGGGCGGCCATGATTGCACATGGTGTCCCTACTGCAGTCGTGGCATGGACGTGCCCCATGTTGGCTAACAGGAATCTAACCACGACTAAGGGTGATGTCACTCTAAGTGGAACCATTGATTCGGGATGTCCACAGGGGGGAGTTTTATCGCCCTTGCTGTGGTGCCTGGTAGTGGATGAATTACTTCATCTACTCTCGAGTCAGGGCCTTCACGTCATAGGCTATGCGGATGATATATTGGTTATCGTGCGTGGTCAGCATCTGGATGTGCTCTTCGGAGTAATGCAGCAAGCACTGATGATAGTAGATTCATGGTGCAAGAAAACTCGATTATCGGTTAATCCTAGTAAGACAGATGCGGTTGTTTTCACCAGAATGTACAAGGGGGGAACTACGAGTACATTGAAACCTGGAGGACAACAACTGGAAATCAAAGAACGAGCTAAATATCTAGGAGTAATTCTGGATAAGAAGCTGTCATTGAATGAGCACCTGGAAAACAAGTGCAAGAAGCTAGTAGCGACCCTATGGCTCTGTAGAAGAGCCATAGGGAAAAGCTGGGGCTTGAAACCGGAGACACTTATGTGGATTTATACAGCGATCTTGCGACCCAGGTTAACCTATTTGGCGGTAGTCTGGTGGAGCAGGGTCGAGCTGTCCACTGTGAAGTCTCGACTGGAAAGGATCAGGGGACTGATCTTGAGAGGCGTCACTGGAGCCTCGAAGTCGACACCCACGATGGCACTGGGGGCACTAATAGGCTTAAAGCCCCTCCATCTTACCATCAAGGCCGTGGCTGCCAAAGCGGCCTGGAGGCTAAATTTGGTGAATGACGGGAGGATCTCGACAGCAGTGAAGATCCCAGTCGACATCGCGAGAAGGCCGACCCTGAACATGCCCAGGGACAAAATGGTCACTCGCCACCTCTTCGACAAGAAGTGTCGAGTTAGCCTATCCACGAAGGAGGAATGGGTTAACGGCGACGCACACCTGCCCTGTGATGGAGACAACTGGTTTACAGATGGCTTCAGGAACGAGGAGAATGCAGGAGCCGGCGTATATCGTAGAAGGAATGGAATGGGCTTCACAATTGAGATGGGGTCCTACGCCACAGTTCTTCAATCTGAGATTATGGCCATGCTCCAGTGTGCCTACAAGGCAAGGGAGCACGGCAATAAAAGGAACATTCGTATCTGCTCAGACAGCAGGGCCGCTATACTGGCCTTGAATGGAACAACGACTACGTCGCTAATAGTATGGGAATACTTTGAGGCACTAAATACGTTAATGACCGAAAACTGAGTCACTCTGCTATGGATCCCTGGACACAGTGGTATCAGGGGCAATGAGATATCGGATAGGCTAACCAAGCTAGCAACAGGAAGGAATTTTACTGGACCCGAGCCAGTGGTAGGTATTTCCAGCAGGTCAGTCACTGAAGTAATTAACAGTTGGCTGACTGGGGAACATCAGAATGAGTGGGACTTGGTGTCTGGTTGCAGACAGGCCAAAACACTCTTGGGCTCAAAGCTGAAATCCAACCGAGCTGGGGAAATACTCAAGCTCGGGAGGAATGAAATCAAAATCCTAACAGAACTATTCATAAGACATGGGAAGTTAGGATATCACAGACATAAGATAGGGCTTGCAGAAAGTCCCCTCTGTTGTCTGTGCGGAAAGAATAATGAGACATCTACTCACATCCTGTGTCACTGCCCTGCGATTGCGGGCAAACGCATAATACTCACTGGTAATTACTTTATCAGTGAGTCAGTGATATCAGCCAATAGCGTGGCCACGGTCCTCTCCTTATGGAGAGGGCTATGGGGTCACGCTTAGGCTCACAAGGGGACGCAACGGGATTATCCAAGCGTCAGGGGCTATTAAGGTCTCAACCCTTAGCTAATAATAATAATAATAAATGTTTATATAAATTGTTCTGAAAACGACACTATAAAAACAACATAATGATTCAGTCCCCAAGAAATTTTGTTTAAGATTTCGAGAATTTTTCAAATTTTAATTTCCAACCAAAATTTTAAACTTTTTAAAAATTAGAAATTACCAAAAATACCCTGAACCATTTCTGGAATTCATATTGAAATAAAAATAAAGTTTCCAAAATTTCTCAATGCCGCATACGATATTTTTGATTAGAGATGCATCATTTTGAAATTTTTTTTAAATTTTAAGATCTATTTTTTTAGGAAATTCTTCTGGTAAATTCCGTATTTTCAAATTTTTTAAAAAGTATATTAAAATTCTAAAAAATTTGAAAGATTCTAAAACTTTTAAATTCTTGAAGTTTTGGAATTGTTCAAGTTTCAAATATTTAAACGAATTTTCAGAATTTCCAAAAAATTGAAATTAAAAATATTTTTAAAATCTTCCAAATTTTAAAAATGTATGTGTCTTGAAAACTTTATTTCATTTTTATATGAATTTATCACATTTTCAGAAATTTTTTTTTTTTTAATTTCCCGAAATTTAAAACTTCATAGCTATTTTGCTAATTTCAAACCTTTTTAAATTTTCCGATTAATTAAAAAAATGTTCATAAATGCTATCAGAATCTGGAAATAAATCTCAAATATCTTAGTTGGGTTAAAAGTTATAGAGTTTGAAAGAAAAGTTTTAGGTTCTCTGCAAAATAAAGCATATCGCCTAATTTCCTCTAAAAACAACAAGATTACTTCGTTCCCGAGAGATTTTGCACGTCAGGTGTAGAACCTGCCTAGCTTAACATGGATTTGGTCGGTTTGATTTTGTTTTTTAAATTAAAATAATCCTTGTTTCCACAGAATTACACACTATATTGGATCCTTACGCAGGAGGTTCAGCCCTGCCCCAATATGTTGATCACACTCCTCGTCCAGGTATAGGATCTCAAGGTGCAGGACGTATGAGAAGAGTTAGAGGAGGTGGTTTTATTTATGAAACAGACGAAGAAAGAGAAAAGAGAAGGAATCCTAGTGGTCAACTGGCTAGACCAGAAATATATATGTATTATTCTACAGCGACCATTAGAGTGCCTATAACAAAGCCGACAAACGGTCCATACGAGGCGTTCAAATGTATACTTGAACCTGACGGTGTTCATGGGAGTCCTAAACATATTATTCCAGATTACACTTATGCAGGAAATTATTATACCAAGGCTATTTTTGAAACCTTCAAAAAGATTCAACTAAAATGCGTGATATTTATAGATGTAGATGCGAATGGAAATGAAAAAGTTCTCGGGGCTAAGCTTCCACCTACGGGTGAAGAACTTTGGGCAGAAAGTAAGTGAATGTGGAATAAGTTTTCGGTGTACTTAGAACCCAAAGGAAGAATTTTGGGAGCTGAGTTTGCACCTTCTCTGTTAAAATGAACCAGTGAAATCTAACTGATTTCTAGTAAAATCTCACTAGTAAAATTTTACGAAATTATCTTTCATAAACCGCACTCTACTTTTGCAACAATAGGAGCTGATTTCACCTATTCTGCTTCGGATGTTAATCCAAGATTACCCTAATTTAATTTGTACCTTGCTTTCCACCATCAGCTAAATTATGATTAAAAAGAGTTTCATCGTTCAACTTAACTGGTCGATTTTGGCCGATTAACGGACCTAATCGGCGATTAGCGTTGCTGAGCTGAACAGAAACTCAAAATCGAACTTTGCATTTGAACATTTTGAGAATGTTCAGAGCAAACGTGTATCTTTTTTACAATGATTTTCATCATATCTGAGTTTTCGTTCTTTCAATATGTTGATGACAGAGAAACTATGAGGCCAAAATATCTTTGATGAGGCGTCCATAACGTAAATTCTGTTCTTATAACCTCACTTTGCTGATCTACTGTTTCTTTTACATCTTTTAAACAGATAATTTGTTTTTTGAAATAATTTATGCAAAACATATAAGTTAACGAAATAAGAATTCAGTAGCATGAACCGGGTGTAACCTTAGCTAATTGAGGATCAAAACTTGATGGGAGAACCCAGTGAAATGCAGCGCAAGTTAATGCCGCCTAATTCATTGATTAAAAAATAATCAGGATTAGTTAATCGCCCATTTGATCGGTGCTGGTGAAATCGGTCGTAAAGAAGGGTCCAGCTGCAAAATAATATATTGCGCCTAACTATTTGAAGGCCCGTCATTGGGCCACCGTGTCGTGTCATTTAAAGACAAACTGAAGACAAGGGACTCCCTACTTTCAAGCGAAATATATTATATCCCCTGCTGATTGCAGCCGGGTCCCGTATGTTGCTAACACAAACACTACTGAACAGCAAAGTTTATTTTCACTTGAAGTTCACCCAATCAAAGTCAGAAAATCACTTGGTCACCAGTGATAATTCAAAATACTGATTCGGCCAGTGAAAATTTCACTGGTTCAGTTAAGGAGATTACTGTAAAAGATCCAGTAGTTTGTAATGGAGAAATTCTTCAAAGCTTTGTGAGATTGATTTTTAATATTTTTAAAATTGCAAACCTTTATTTTTTAAGACAATCCAAAAAGTTTCAATCCTGACAAAACAACATGGTTCATTACCTTTGGCGGCAAACATTTTAAAGTCGAACAACCTGATGAAAAACATTTACCTAATGCAGTAGTCCTTAAAGAAGGTAATAAAGGTGTTCCAGACCTCGAAGAAGTTTATGAGGGAAAAATTGTTGGCTACCCTACTTACTATGCTGGCGTACACTTTGTCATATTTATGAAAAGAAGAACAGTTTGCGGAGCTATGCTTATGGACGGAAGGTGGGCTGAAATCGAAGCTGAAGTGGAAAATCGTAAAGCACAGAGGCTGGCTGAATACCATGCCCGTAAGGCGATGACGTCACGCGGCCGGGGCCGCGGCCGCACCCGCCGAAGTTAAATCTGATCGAGCGCGGCTAGCACTTGGATGGGTACTGTTTGTGTTGTACGCAAGGCCTGTCTAACGAGGTGGTGAATATTCACTATCTGGACTTTGAGTTGATTTCCCCTCGCTGGACAGGCCTGATGTACATTGATGATACCGAATCTATACAGTCAAATGTCCAGGCAAATGCGAGTACTTCCAATAAAGTCGGATGCGGCCGCGCATTATATTCATCATGATAATCACATAATAATAATCAAAACTGTGTAATATTTGTGTAACACAAATACCCGAATAAAATTTTAAATAATCAAATGTGATTGAACCTCTCGTTTATTCACGAAGGCTCAAAGGCTGAAGTGGAAAAATGGATTTTTCTTCATTTTATTTGTTCATTTACTGGAAATATATGTGGCAGATCTTTTAAAGATTGGGAACCAAATTATCATTCATGTTAACTTTAATTATGTTATGGTTTTTTGACCAGCAGAATGAAGTGAATAATACGATTTTAATGTTTACTGTCTACTGCTCCCCAGAAAGTGCGAAAAAAGCTTGGGAAACGCTGGTCTAAAAGAACCACTCATTTCTTTTAGTTGGCCCCTCCTTTGAGTATCCATACTTACACGGCAAACAGCAGATAGGTTTAGTAATTACTACTCTCCGGTTTGATACATTATTTTTAAATATTTTGAATTCGCGTATTTCAAGGAATTCAAGAAACTCAAGAAACGCGGAATTTATGGCATTCTTGAAAATCAAGGAATTCTATAATTCATCGAATTCAAGGAATTCATGAAGTCAAGGAATTCATGGAATTCACGAAATTCAAAGAATTCACGGAATTGAAACAATTCACGGAATTAAAGCAATTCACGAAATTCAAACAATTCACGGAATTCAAGCATTTCAAAGAATTCAGATAATCCACGGAATACAAGGAATTTAAAGAATTCAAGGAATTCACGGAAGTCAAGGAATTCATGGAATTCACGAAATTCAAAGAATTCACGGAATTCAAGCAATTCACGGAATTAAAGGATTTCGAAGAATTCAGATAATCCACGGAATACAAGGAATTTAAAGAATTCAAGGAATTCAGGTTTTCGCCGTCGTTGTTGTCGTCTGTATGCCGGATAACTTTTGAAAGATCAATCTGATTGGATTGTGCTTTGGCACACAATTCGAGGAACTAAGAAGAAAGCTCCAGTCCGTTAACCAGCTATTCTGACAAAAAGTCCAAAAGTAAGTGCATTCTCGAAATTTTTTTCAAAATTTAGAAATTTTATGCACGGTTGTTCATAGTAATTGCAAACCTGAACAATTTATCGCGATGATGTTATTTGATAGAAGAAATATTATTAGAGTTATAGTATTCTCAATATGCAAAAAAATAAAAATTCCAAACCAAAAAACGCAGGATCTGGAAAAAAATTAGAGAAGAAAAAAGTTGTTATATGAATGCCCTTCAACATTATCATAACAAGTTTTTGAATATTTGAAAAAATCGAATATTCAAATATTAATCGCGCAAAAAATTACCGTGAATTCCATTTTGCTGTCAAACTATGCAAGATACGAAAAAAAAATGAAACAACAAACATTGTATTCCCAAAAACGATCTACAAATTTGTTATCAATCACTTTTTTCATTATTTAAATTTTATTTTATTCATTATTTTATTATTATTTTTTATAATTTTTCATTTATTTAATTGTTTTATCCATTATTCATGCTGCTAAAGACTCCAAAAATTTAATTCTCGTAACGGACCGGAGAAAAATAGAACAATTTGGAAATTTATCAGTAGGCCTGGTCCAGGCCCGGCCTTAGGGCTGGGCGAGCCGGGCGGTCGCCCAGGGCGCAGCTCTAGGGGGACGCCGAAATCACAGATCACACTGTCCTGTATATTATTAAGGATTTCCAGGTACGCACTATTAATGGGTCTAGACACCTTTATTCAAGGTTTATAACAGGATTTGAGTGTATTTATGATGGAGCTTAGATATGAAGTACCTATGGACAAATTTTCCCGGAATTGATATCAGGTTCCCATTTTAAAATTTGCAACAAGTTTCTGAATTTCTATTGGCGAATTTAGTCCTAAATTTCAATGCATGTACCCCCAATTTATGAAAATGCAAGAGCTGTACTCCTGTCAGTTTGGTTCTGTCTCATCTTTCGTTAGTCTACTGAACTTGAACAGAGTTATAAGATGTGAAGGGCAGGATAAATTTGGTTTATTTTTGTTTTGTTCGAAACCATGTTGTTAGCGCCTAAAAAATTATCCGGTGCACAGAATCGGAAAAGAAAACTCTTGGCTGAGAAAGAAACACAAAAAAGTGCAAGTGCTTTCAAAAAATTCCTATCAGGATCCGGTAAGTGATGAAATAAATATTTTTTATATTCTTGAATTCACTCTTATTATCTTGGATAAACAATAGAAGTGTGCACAAAAATTCAATACGATTTCGAACCGATATTGGATGCACTTCGAATGACGAAAAACCGACATTCGATCAGTGCTACGGTCACATCGGCTTTTTCGATTCGGTCGGCCTTAATTTTACGTCTTTCTTAGTTGAAAATGTAACTGCTTTATAGAAAAGTTGTCTTTTTGGCTTGAAACTTCAACAGTTTGGTTGAAATTATTTTTCTTATATGACTCAAAAATCTGCCTCAATAACAAATTCAACAACATTTTGATAGAAAATTGAACTATTGAGTTGGAAATTTACTTTTCTGTTAATGATTCAAATTTTCGGGATGATAATTCAACTGATACGTAAAAACCAGGGAACTGCAAAAGGATCTGAAACGAGCTGCAATGATGATAGTAAAGGTAAAACATTAATTCTTTGATTGAATATTGTGCGGTTACTAGACAGTGATGACCTTTTGATTTTGATTTTGGAAAATTATGCTGAATCTTCGTGAAATGATTTTTGTCTACAATAGATGATGCACAATGGATTCAATTTCAGCAAGCACTACAGAACCTCAACTCACGTTTAATGTGGGCTGTGAAATCCAACCCTCTGCAGATGATATGCCGATTGATCTAGGAGTAGGAAATAATTCAAATGTTGAAAGGGTATACAATAATTTATTATCACCTGACCCTGCTCTTTGGACAAAGATCACTCCTACAACTATTGAGGCTATTGTAAAGAACGGTCCTTCAAGTTTGTTAAATAGATCCTTTCCTAAAGATTCAAACGATCGCCATTTTAGTTATCACTTCTCAAAAAGAAAATTACGAAATTGTGAGACTGTAGAACGAAAATGGTTGGTATACTCAGAATCGAGCGATAAGGTTTTCTGCTTCTGTTGTAAGTTATTTGATTGTTCTCCGAAGTCAAATTTAGCTACAAGTGGATTGAGTGATTGGAAACATATAGTTCAAAGTTTGAATCAACATGAAAAATCGGACAATCATTTTCGCGCGCACAAAATGTGGAGTGAATTGAGTTCAAGACTGAAAATGAGTAAAACTGTCGACCAAGAGCGACAAAAAGTTATAGATCGCGAAGCTCAGCATTGGAGAGGAGTCTTAGAAAGATTTATGAGCATTGTTCAGTTCTTAGCTTCGCATAATTTAGCATTTCGAGGTTCTTCAGACAAGCTCTTCATACCACAAAATGGAAATTTTGTAGGTCTCGTAGAATTGTTAGGGAAATATGACACTGTAATGATAGAACACGTACGTCGAATTATGTCGAAAGAAATATCTGATCATTATTGCGGAAAATCAATTCAAAATGAACTTCTCGACTTGATGTCGACGAAAGTTTCATGCTTCATTTTGTCAAAGTTGAAAATTTCTAGGTATTATTCTCTGATCCTTGATTGCACACGGGATAAATCACGTAGAGAGCAAATGTCTTTCACATTGATATTTGTAGAGCTGTGTTCTGATTGCGTTAAGGTGAGAGAACACTTTATTGGCTTCACGAGTGTCACCAGCAAAACGACTGGTTTCAATTTGATGGAGATTATTCTCAAAATATTGGGTGATAATAATATCCGGATTGAAAATTGCCGTGGCCAAGCATACGATAATGGCTCGAATATGAAAGGTAATGAAAAGGGGGTATAAGCGAGAATTCTTGAAATGAATCCGAGAGCACGTTATCTTCCATGCGAGAATCATAACGCCAACTTAGTAATCGGGGATGCAGCGGAATCGTGCAATGAATCTGTTCCATTCTTTGGTACGATTCAACGCGTTTACGTATTATTTTCTGGGTCAACGCAACGTTGGGAAGTTTTGTGTGCTTACGTGTGTTTGACACTGAAACCTCTGTGTATTACTCGTTGGGAGAGTAGGAAAGATAGCGTTAAGCCATTCAGGTATGAATTAAGAAATATAAGAGCAGCTTTGATAGCTCTTTCTGACGATAATGAGAATGATTCCGACGTGCGCCATGAAGCTCGTACACTTGCTGTTCAAATCACTGAGTTTGAATTCATTGTAGCAGTAGTTGTCTGGTATGACATATTGTTCCAAGTAAATGTTTTTAGCAAATCGATGCAGAACTCTTCCGCGGATCTGTTAGTAGCAACCAAATTGTTAGAATCGAGTCCGAAATATTTGCAAGACTAACGCAATCAAGGTTTCGAAAGCGCATTGATAACTGCGAAAGAAATTGCGGAAGATTTGGAAGTAAAACCGGGGTTCGAAAAGAAGTTCGTGCGCGAAATAAAAAGAAGCATTTTGAATACGAAGCTCGTGATGAACCAGTAGATGATCCAGAACTGAATTTCAAAGTTAAATTTTTTAATGCAATGTTAGATATTGCACTTGAATCAATAAAAGAACGATTTAAACAACTGGAAGATCATAATGAGATATGGTCATTCATGTACAATTTGAAAGAGATCCCCGAAAAGCATCGTTTGAAAGAACTGTGCGCTAAATTAGAAGAAGAACTTGCTCACGGTGATGAAAGCGATGTTAACGGCGAAGATCTTTGTGATGAGCTCCTGCACTTAAAATACGTGCTACCGGATACCGCAGAAACCCATATAGCTGTTTTAAATTTCTTAGTTAAGAATGATTTGGATGATGCTTTCCCTAATGTGTTCGTAGCGTTACGAATCCTTCTGACAACTCCTGTCTCTGTTGCAACTGCAGAGCGAAGTTTTTCGAAACTTAAACTGATAAAAACATATCTTAGATCAACCATGACAGACGATAGGTTGAGCTCTCTTGCGATGTTGTCAATAGAAAACGAAGCATCCCAATTATTGGATTTCTCAGAACTCATTGACGAGTTCGCGCAAGTAAAGGCTCGAAGGATCAACTTTTCTTAGAGCATTGTCTCAAATATCGCCGAATTTTGTACCTTTTTTTATATTTTTTGTATAATATTTTGCATGTGTATATTATGTGGAATAAAAATTCTTGACTATCCAGCTAAAAAAATTTCATCAATTTTGATACAAAGAGGGGGATACATAAGAAGGCAAACCGGCCCTTGAAAATATCGCGTTCCAATAGATTGTAAACATATAGGACTTTTAGGAATTGTGACTCTCGATCTTGACACCATAATTTCAAATAGTGTACTGAACACAATAATCTTTTGAAAAGGTTAATGAAAGATAAATAATTAATCTTCATGTTCATATGAATATGTTAATGACTTATGTAGCTTATATGTTTATATTATTGTGATGAAAGTTCGTGCTTCGTGCAAGTTGCCGAAAAAACATCAGCAGTTCAAGATTCAGGTTTTCTTTCACCCAAAGTTTAGAAAGAGCTGTGGTGACTTCTCCGTGCCCTACTCGTGGAGCATTTCAGCTAGGGAGCGGGGATACGGTATGTTACGGGCAACCTAGGTTCTTCGTAAATTTCTTCCCGTTTATAGGTGATTCCACACATAGACTCTAAGACTCGTTCCGGGGAGAAATGGTTTATCGGCGTAAAGTTTTTGTCGCGCGACAGTCGTCTGTGTCTCGCGTCGCATAGCGTAGCAACTGAAAAGACGCGACAACTCGAAAATCCGAACCCGTCCGAAATTTGAAATTCCCGAAATATTATATTTTAGAAATTATATAATTACCGAAATTTTGAATCCCGACTTCTCAAAATCTCAAAATTTCAAATACCCAAAATTGCAAAATACAGAACTTTCAAATTCCCCCTCAAAAAATATATATCAATATAATTGTGACATAATTTATAACGTATGTACATTACAGTATATTCGGACATAAAGAAATCAAATATTAATTTTTTCAAATTTGTGTGGTAATTTGAAATTCCGGAAATTGAAAATTTCGAAAATTTGATACTTTGGACATTTGAAATTTCGGAAATACTCTACCTTCGTTAACTGCTACTTTCGGAAGTTTCCAAGCTGGATTATAAACATTTTCTTTTCTTTTTTCAATTGTGGGAATTATTTTTTTAAGTATATATCCATATTCTGGATTTTTGTTTTTCAGCAAAATTAATCCTATGTCCATGTCATAAAGGTGTCTTTATAGTGTTGAAAATACATCGTCAGATCGTAAGGCGTCTCCACGATATCGTAAAGATATCTTAACGACATGGACATAGCATATCGCGAAGTCGTCGTCAAGATGACGTAACGATATCTTCAAGACAACCGAAATTTTTCACCCACTGGGTTACTACAAATAACGAAAATTCATTGTTTTTTGTTCAATTTAAAGCATATTTTCGGGTCAGAAGAGAGTCAAATCAATTCTAAGTATTAAAAAAACAGTTGACACATTTTGAATAAATCAGATCTCAGTTATTCAAATGTAGAGAGTATTAAAAACATGATTCGGCATTAGTTACAAAAGAAAACTTTAATACAATGCCTGTTGAGCTTCTTTCTAAAATTAATTTCAAATTTAAATTTCTGAGTTATTATTTATAAGCTTAATTAATTAATTAATGATTTTTATTCTCATAATTAACCTGTATTAATTTTATTTAATTAGGTGATAATTCAATGTAAGTCAGTGAAAAGTCACTGAAACTTCCAGTAATATCACCGATCACTCAGCGAAATGATCGATAAATTTACTTCGTACTAAATCATACAATAATTTCATGAAGCAATTTATTTTACACTAGTTTCAAGTAGCAGGAAAACACTAACCAAAATGAATCTTAATGCTCTTGGGAACAGGCTGAAATATATTTCTTAGAAAAAATTTGGGTTCGATTTAAAATTGACTGTTTGATTATACTTATTTAACATTTATAAAGTTTTCTCTTCAATTTTAGTTAACAATTATGATTTCGATCCAATATATTAATAACCAATGGATCAATTTGTTTATTGGAATATTTTCAACAATTCTGATTGCTTATTAATATAGTCGCCATTTTTTTTTTAATTGAAATAAAAGGATTTAGAATCAACGATCCTGGAAACAAATAATATTTACAAGGTTTCCATTGTAATCGAAAATTTTTTTGAGCTTTTCCATCAGCGTATAGGGTCGGACATTTTGTTTTTGAAATTTGAAAAAACACATATGAAATCAGGGACCCCAAAGGAACACATAAAAAATTGTGTTCAAATCGAAACCAATTTTGGAGTTCTTTTACAACTTCCCATGGCTCTGGTCCACAGTGCGACGACCCTGCTCAACTTTGTCGCATTCCCACCACCTGGACTCATTCTGTTGCAAGAAATTACAGCGAGACTCGTTCCGCGGAAAATAGGCTTTCGGCGTAAAATTTCTGTCGCAAGACAATCGTCGAGTTGGTGGCGATGCGACAAATTTGAGTAGGGCCGTACGCTGTGGACTGTAGCCATGAGAAATGGTAAGAAACACCAAAAATTGGTCCATTTCAACACATTTTTTTTTTTTTTTTGATTAGTAGTATAGCAAAGCGGGTTCTGGAACACTTACCGACCGAGCAGGTTCTGTTCCATGCTAAGTTACCGACAGTCGGTAAGTGGCCTCGATCGGTAATGCAGATTTCCAATGTACCAACAGATGGCGCCACCGTCGCAAGTTACCGACAGTCGATATTACCATCAGTTGGTAATGCAGATTTCCAATGTGCCAACAGATGGCGCCACCGTCGCAAGTTACCGACAGTCGATATTACCATCAGTCGGTAATGCAGATTTCCAATGTGCCAACAGATGGCGCCACAGTCGCAAGTTACCGACAGTCGATATTACCATCAGTCGGTAATGCAGATTTCCAATGGCCAACAGATGGCGCCACCGTCG
>CAKNXH010001474.1:127935-146745 GCA_932178445.1 Andricus quercusramuli | reverse complement strand
GTGAAGTTACGAAAATATAAATATAATTTGTGAATCGACCATAAATTGAGTTAACATTATTGAAATTCCTATATTCATTTAAAGAGTTCGCGGTTTTGGCTTTCAAGCCATTCGAGGTCAGCAACGAACCCCTGGAATTTTCATCGTCCAATCATCGTTGGAGCCGGCGGAATAGTTTCTACTTCCGCAAAATCTGGACGTAACACTCCATACTTTCAGGTACATTTTAAGAAATAAATTGGCCTTGAAAACTCCCTCCGTGCATCTCGTTGATTGTCCATAAAACGTAAAAAAAAATAAAACCCCAAAAGAATAAATAATAGAAAACAATACCTAACTTGTCCCAAGAGAATTTGAGTCTTTCCTTTTGATTATTGAGATTTAAATAATATTATAAATAAAATAAAAATAATAAAATATAACAATAAAGCCAGAATACTGGTTTGAAAACCGACAATAAAAACGATGTTTTAACCTATTTACCTCTAGTCAGACCTCGTATTTTCTTGATGGGCATTCGTGAAAAGGAGAGGAGTTCCTTACAAATAAAAGAAACAGAAAACAAAACAAGTAATTTGCAGTATAAAAACCGCAATATTACAGTTTCGAAGTACGAATATTTGTCAACCTTCAGAGCGCTAAAAGAAAAGGTGTGATTTCTATTTTAGTTCTTCACTGGCAAGGGTTTTTAAGATCGCTGACTACAAATTTCGAAGGTGGAGTTATTTTAAAATTATACTATCAGGTTCAAAATCTGTTCGCAAAGATTGTTAACATCGCCTCATTCAAATGTTTTATCGAAACTGAATATATTTTATTGATAGAATATTAACCAAAATTTACTTCCTAAGTTAAAACTGATATTCCTAGTTTTTTATTTTCGCTCTATTTTGAAAAAGGTAAATAAATATTTCATTACCCTGATGCACTTAGAATTGAAAAAAATTTTATTCTCATTTAAACACCACGCTTTCTGCGTGGTGCTGACAAATATTAAAGTACAAGAACGCATCCATTCTCAGATCCTAGATTAAATCCGACTTATTTTAACGTTAACCAAGTAGACTTAATGACCATTATTTCATGAAGATCCACTTAACTTATTTTTTCAGTAATTCTTTCAACGGCATGACGTTAACAAAACCCGCCAAGAGTAATTTATAAAAAATTCACTGAAAAGGCATTTCTAGAAATTATATTCTTCAAGACCGTTTTTGATAAAATTTCTGAAAGCTTATCTTCACGTCCGCTTTCGCCTACACTGTTAGAAATATCTGTAGGAATTTTCAGAGACGCGTCACTAAAGATTAATGCAGTACCCGTTTCTTAATTTTCCTAAAATTTTACAAGAATTTTAGCAACGGCAACTGCATAACGCTTCAGTCACATGTTTCATAAAATTCTGTCACAGTTTAGGAATTTTCAGTTATGCTTTTCAGTCCTGATGAATCTGTGGACCGATTTAGATATTTTTTTTTTAGAAAAAAGCTGAGAAAATTACGGAGAGAATTGTCGAGGCCGATTTTTGAAAAAGATCTCCAGCTTTTATAAATAAACCAATATATGGTAAGAAAATGACAATTTTTTTAGTCTAGTCCTCTGGCTTCTTAGAAATAGAGTGAAAAGTGCACTTTGGGTGTGTTTTGAAGAAAAACACCGTTTTTCTTTCTGTACTTATAATTAGCTAACTCGAGGCAGTTTTAATACAAAAGACAACTGAACCATAATATTTATAATTGTTATAAACAAATTTTATAACAAATAAAAAAAGGCCCGAAAAAAGTATTTTTTCATTATCAATTGAGTAAAAAATTCCTCAATTGCCTCAATTTTCCAGTGTAACGATACTAAAGGTTAATTTAATAGTAAAAATTAAACAAAACAATTTGTTAATAGACAAATTATTTGTTAGAAGTTGATTTTCTCACATTTTTATCCTTTTTATATTATTCTTTCTTATCTTGTGACTAATTCATCTCATAACAAATGAAAGTCGGGACACTCAAGAAGTCACATGAAAGTTTTTCTCCGAGAGTTGATAAGCTAAATCACACACATTATGGTACGCGGCTTCACCCAGACATTATTTCATCTCCCTGTACTAAATATTCATGATTATTCTTGTTCATCTTTTAACAATCGTGAACTTATATCATTTTATACTATTACATAGGTCCTACTAATTGAAATTGTGTTAAAGTTTATTGGTTGCTGATCTTCATTTATTAGTTTTGTGGCGTAACAAATGACAGTCTCATTGATCTGAAGTTAGGCAAAGAAAATAACGCATGCTTTTGTTTATCTGATTATTTTTCATTCCTTGTGTGTATGTATACATATAATTTATAAATGAATTCTATTAGAGTGCCGAAAAAGATTCTAAGTGATCTGTTAATCGCAAGTGCTACACTCTAAGAAAAAGTCTATTAACAGTAAAATTATGTTCCTTTCAGAAATGCAGAAGTAGTTTTACTGATGAACGATTTCTTTTGACTTTGAAAAGAATTCCTTTAACTATTAAAGGATTTCATTTGATGGCTGGCGGAGAAAGTGCGCATGTGCGTGAATAAATTTGTTCACTGCATGATTGATTTATTAGTTGATAAAGTGAATGAAAAAACGTGCGAAATACTGTAGAATATGGATTTCTGAAAAAAATTAGGAATCCCAGATTATGACGCGAAAACTTTGGAAGGTACGTGTACTGAAAGAACAATTTTTGATCAGCATAACCTCACTTTTCATTAATTTTCACGCTTTTGACAATCGAAGTAGACATTTTTTTTCATTGCTTTTGACAATCGAAAGTTCGTACGATATTCTTTGTGAAATGATTTTGTGGAGCGTCGCTTTTATATCGATTGTATATTTACATTCACCAAAGTTCGGCTTCTGTACATTTCTTGCACGTAATATCATGCAATAAGTTTTATTTTAACGTTCAAATTATTCCTTCTATTCTCCGACAATAGATTTCACTTCAAGATCAAAGGAAATCCTTTTATAGTTAAAGGATAGCATTTGAAACGACAATCCTTTAACTATGAAAGGATTTCCTCTCATGCCAATTTTGAATGGAAAATCCTTTAATAGTTAATGGAATCGTTTGACAGTCAATATTCTCTTTTTAGAGTGTAGTAAAGACGTAAGAATTCTGTTAGATTACCTTCGCACGGCTAATTTGATAGATAATGAGCAAATCAATTTGACACGAGAAATCTTGTTGCGGCACTTCATTTCGTCTTTTGAAAAAGAAGATATCTGAACCAAAAAATAGTTTTTCACGTTATACCAATATTTTATATTTTCTTTGTATCATATTTATACTTTCTTTTTATGGGAGTTGTCTTGATGAAAATGTTGGCGATAATTTTTTGGTAAATTCGGAAAACATTATTCATCTCCTAACTTATTGCTTCATACTTATTCGTGTTTCCTTTTTCAGTATCGGCAAGTGAAGTAAAATCAGCGAAGTTGTATGCGGCAGCTTTAGAAATTGCCTATAAAAGTCAACAGAAGATGGGAAACACTGAATCAACAGAAATAAGTGATTCATTCCACCACACTCAGGAAGGAACGTCAAAAGGAATCATCGCGAAAATTGACGCACAGGTAAACGTTACTGATTAATAAATTTTTTTTTTATCTGGAAAAATATGACTCAATTATGTTTGTAAAGATTTTTTATCAATTGCTTCGAAGTTTGCATGATATTGAGTTAGGATCGTGATTCTAATCGTTTTACAACAAAAATTAAGTGCGTGTTGAAAATTTACTGTCGTACTATTAGAAGGGAACTTCTGAACTCATAATACATAATTCTGGTTCTTTTCAAATCGAGATGAATAACTACTCACATGCTGATGACCAAGAGCGTTGATAAGTGGTTCAAATTGTATTGTATTTTTTAAATTTTGTAATGTGTTTGTAAAAGAACATTTTCTATTAAAGGTAGAACTGTGGCCTGGTTGTCGCTTCTACTTACACAGAATGGATTATGGATTTGTTGAAAAATCAGTTACATTCAACGAAGTGATATCATGGGGTGCTCTTGTCACTAATACGTTGAAAACTCATTTTTTTGGTTGAATATTAATTTTTTTAACTTAAAATTCAACTATTCCATTTGTGAATGTAATTTTTTTTTTAGTTGAAAATTCAACTACTTGGTTGAAAATTCATGTATTTTGTTAAATTTTTCTAAATGCAAAACTAATCTTCTTTCTTGAGAGTTCAATTTTTTGGTTGAAAGTAAGACTACTTTGTTAAAAATGTTTTTTTTTTTTTTTTTGTGAAAGACTAATTTTTTTGTAACTGATTCAACTAGGTGGTTAAAAATAATTCTACTTTGTTGAAAATTAAATAATTATGTAAAAATATTAATATAATACTAAGTTAAATAATTCATAAAATATGATGGTCAATGCAAATCAGATTTGCTCTGAATGCGTACGGATAAAAAAATAATGTTCTTTAATATCTTTACAGGTTGGGTGGGAAATGTGACGAAGAATAATCTCATCGATGTAAGCGCCTTCAATGCTCACATCAATCACATCATTTCGAACAAAAGACGATACATGCCGGAATTCGGCAAAAGTCAACGAAAACCAAAAAGTGGAACCGACACTTCCACAGGAAAAAAAAGTTCGGAGCATTGTCTCATTGAGGAGGAAACCTCAACTCCGCACGCCGCGCCGGCACTCCATCGACTCCGATCGAAACTTTTCGCAGTACGGGTAAGTGTAACTACTTTTTGTTGACATTTTCAATTGAATTTTAGCAACATTCCTCATTTTTGTTTGAACTTTTTCAGATCAACACAATGGAAAAACTAATAACTTTTATTATCCAACACAGTATAACAACGTGCCAATTTTTCCAGCAAATTCTGGTGACTTCATGGAGGATGATTGTCACATCACAAGCATATGCTATTATATTATAAGTGCATTCAAAAATTGTTTTGTAGATTATTTTGTAGAAATAAAAAGATGCATTAAACAAATGTGGCATTACCTTTTTTATCGAATGAACCGAGTTTTTAGAGAGCATGGGAAGAGGATTTAGGGAGCATGTTGGGAGGATTTGAAAATCATTCGGGGACGAGTAACAGAGCGTTCGGGGAGGATTTACAGAGAATTCGGGGAGGATTCACAGAGCATTCGGGGAGGATTTAAAGGGTATGGGAAGAGGATTTTGAGAGAACGAAGCGAGGTTGCGAAGAGCATGAGGCTAGGATTTAGCGAGGTTGCAGCGAGGATGGAGGGAGCACACACAGAGGTTGAGAAGAGCACTATGAGAGGTTGACGCGAGGATATCAATGTTTCAACAAGTCCTCGTTTTTCCTCGAAAACGCTCGAAAATTGCGAATTTGGAAATAAGTAGGCTTCCGCGAGCATTAAAGAGTCTTCAGCGAGCACTTGTGACAAATTGAACAGTTTTTCGAAACCTAGCTACGTGCTCCCTCAATACTCTAAAATCATGGGCGCGAACTCGGTTCTACAGAGCACTAGGTGAGCACGGAGGGAGTTTTAGGATATTGCCTCGGGAAGATGGAAGAGTGCGTTCTATAATGCAGATAAATTTTCTAAACTGAACAGTGCATGGTTATCATCTGATTCCATCGTATCATTGGATCCCACAAAAGTAGGCAGAAGATCTTCAGAAGATTTTGAAACCAGTTCCAAATCGACTAAAAGAAGGGAAACACTCTCTCTTGTTGACTCATATTCTCAAATAGAAATTGAAAATGATTTTTTGAATAATTTGTGGTCTTCTGGGAATAGGAACTTGGCTACGGCGTAAGAAGTATGATACCAAGAATTGAAGATAAAGAACATGGAGAACATGAAGAATTTCAAGGACAAATGGAGCCATTGACTTTAGAAGAAGCTATTTCTCTGGCTGAAGACACAAAATTGACGAAACATCAATATGAAAATAGTAGACTACAAGCACATAATGCTGACATTTTTCCTCTTTATAAAAGGCTTGAGGAAGCCAAGAGAGAGTGTTTTCCTCCAGAGGAAAGCATAACAGTCACAGAGTCTGGGGTGAGCAGATATTGTTGAGGGGAAAAATGTCGTGATGAAGTGTCAATATGTATATGGTTGTGATGGCTCATCTGACCAGAGCGAATATAATCAAAAGTTCTGTGGAGCAGAAAAATCAGATGCAGGAATCTTTATGATTTCAATGGTGCCATTACGATTAATTCAAACTTGTTCCCATAAGCATGATAAGAATTGTTCGGAATGTGCGAAGCCCTTGACAATTTGGAAAAACGAGAATCCTGGATCTACAAGATTATGTAGGTTGATCATGTTTGAACATGCACCAGAAAGAATTCCGTGATAAGATGGGGCTTATTATAGATGTTGTAAAACATGGCTCGGGAATTACTAATACAGGAAATACAGCTAGAAGATTTTTCAGAGATCCTGATTTGACTTCCGAAATCACAAATGTCGACAGGGACTTGATCCGTAGATTCAGCATAATTTTGCAAGCAATGGCGTTTTCGCACTCGAAAATGCAGCAGAGAGGCTACTAATAAAGATCTTGGACGGAAATTGCTGATGTCAACAGACCCAAAAATTGTAAATCAGAGGAAAAAATGGAAGAAGAAAGTAATTCTTGTAGATCCTGAAGCTCAAGACTTGCTTAAGGCGTAAAATGGAAGCCTGGAGTCATATTTTGGCAATGAAAGAACTTGCTTCAAAATTTTTTTGTTTAATTTTCATTATTTAATTAACTTCTAGGATCGTTGCCCTGAAAAATTGAGGCTAGTGAGAGGTCTTTTACTGTATTGACAATGAATAAATACTTTTTTCCGGCCTTTTTTTATTCGTTATAAAATTTGTTTATAACAATTATAAGTATTATTGTTCAGTTGTCTCCTGTATTAAAACTGCCTGGAGTTATCTAATTATCAGTACAAACCGAAAAAATGTTTTTTTTCTTCTTCAAAACACAACCAAAGTACACATTTTTAAATGAGATTTGTTTATATTATTGTTAATTATTATTCAAATACGAAATTTTTCCATCATAGTGATGTTATGCATTGAATCACTTACAAGATGAGGAAAAATAATATGAAAATAATGAAAACCACGATAATGAACTTTTAACAAATTTTTTTGTTCATTGCTCGCTATTGGGTAATCTTCTAGTAATGTTGCACTATCGAATTGAGTTGACTGCGGAACTTTTCTGGAGAAAACTGGAGATCTTTTCCGAAATCGGCCTCGACAATTCTCTCCGGAATTTTCTCGGCTTTCTTCAAAAGCAAAAAATATCAAAATCGGTCCACAGATTCTGTATACTGTTTTGATTCACCACAACTACCTCCGCTGATGGTGTGGAATAATCAACTGACAGCCCTGGACGTCCGTTTTCCAGCAAATCCACGAGTAGAAAAGCCCTATTTATTCGTAAAGATGGAAAGAAATCTTTCATTTCCTGTTTTATCACAAGGACCATAGGCCTAAAGTTTGCGTGGTCAAAATTTTGCTCGCCAACGTGCGGGCGTGATGTTTCCATGATGGCGACGGCTTCTAGCTTAGAAGCAGCAAGTACACATATTTCAGTAACAGGCATTTCTAATCTTTCAGGAGCAGCCAGTGGTAACGTTTCAGGAGCAGCTAGTTCGAACATTTAACGAGAAGTCAGTTCTAGCCGTTGAGGTGCACAGCCAGACCTTAACATTTCAGGAGCAACTAGTGCTATCCCTTCAGGAGCAACCAGTTCCAACATTTCAGGAGCTGCTAGTTCTAGCCTTTCAGAAGTAGCCTGTTCTAACGTTTTAGGAGCAGCCAGTTCTACGCTTAGAGGAGCAGTCATTTCTAACCTTTTAGGAGTAGCCAGTTCTAACATTTCAGAAGGAACCAGTGCTAACCTTCCGGGAACAGCAAGTTCCAAACTGTCAGGAGAAGCCAGTGCCAACCTTTCAGGAGCAGCCTCTTCTAACTTTTCAGGAGTGCCTGTTCTAACTTTTCAGGAGCAGCCAGTTCTATTCTTTCTAGAGCAATGGATTCCATTCTTTTAGCCGAATTCCGAAATACTGGTGCCTCGCGAGCTCTGTCTCCTCTATCACGTAGCTGACGCACTATAGGCACATTATTTTCCAGTTGCAGAAAACGATGGCCTAATCCACGGTTATTAGCTCTTGCAACTCATTCTCGTCCCCTTCGAGTTCTTCTTTACGGCCTTCTTTCGCCAGCTCCTAAGAAATAAGGAATGTAAAGTAAAATATTATTGTCCAAATAAAGAATTAAACTAAAAAAGGTTAATCCTTCATGCGGTCTGGAACCTGGTTTTCTGGGAAAACTTCATGTGGCTCTTCTGGCACTACTTGAACCGGCTCTGCTTAAGGTAGCACAGTTTCCGGCCCACCCATAGTCAAGGGATCTGCACCGGCTATGCTGTGATTCACAAAGTTCATCAAAATATCATCTGAAGGAAGAATAAACTAATATATTTGTTTATTTGTATTGTTCAAGGCTCAATTCTAAATTCTAGAAAGTTAAGCATTTTGCATTTCTTTGGAATTCTCATTTGCAATGCGATGGATTGGCTTATCCCACCTGTCAGTGGCAGATACTTTGCTTACGAATACACATGTATATACGTATCCGTATACGTATATACATGGGTATACGTATATGGTTTACTTTTCTATCTGAAATACCAAAAATATATATGAGCGCCAGCCAGGCCCCTACAGCGAGATAAGGAGGATGATCATGACCCGGCAAAATTTGTTTAGAAAGATAATAACTATTAACTACCTCCACAATAAAAGGAGGGAAAAACCTGAAACCTATACAAAAATCAACTAAGAGAGCACGGGATCGCAGGGATGGTTCCTCAGTTCAAGAACGGCCAGACTTCGTAAATTTTTCAGTCACGTCGGTATTTATTAATAAACGAAAGCAGAAAACGAGACTTTACAGTTTTAACGTCAACTCCCGACAGTTTTTAACGCTTCTACAATTCGCTAGCCACAATACGGAGGCCCAACGGAAGGAAAACAATCGTGGCCACGTGGCCGAAGGCGACGGAAACCGCGGACGCCATTTTCAATTCAAACACCGAACTCTAACGCGAGTACCTATTACGTATACCTAACTCGATACGAAAAGAGGCACGATTGCACACTGACTCGACTCGATAGACATACGAAATTAAATAAAAACAAGCAGTCTTAATAAGAAAGGCCAGCGAGGTTACGGGTCGGGGAGTGGTGCAGTCCCACCATACAATCCGCCGATTGCGTCGCTTGCCGAAACACAAAGAAAATTACCTCAGACATCCTCGTCCAATTGATCCAATTATCCAGTTAAATTTTCAGTTCAAAATCCAATTATCCAGTTAAATTTTCAGTTCAAAATCCAATTTTATTCCGGTGCACAAAATCTTTGGCTGCCTCTGATGTACAACTCCAATTCCAATTTTTACAGATCAATTCTAGACGTTACGTAAAACGTGGTACAACTCGCCATTCCAAGACCAAGAACGTAAGTGACAGGCCTCATGCGACGCACCAAGACCGTGAACTCCAAGGGTGCTCGCATGAAGGCGTGTTCACAAACCTCGAGTCAGCGCAACTACCGGTAGGACTATGAACTGAGAGTTTATCGTCGAGAAAACGGGTGGCCATTTTCCGTGACAATATTTGCGGATAGTAACATAATTACAATCGGTACAATAAAAACCACCATTTCTACTCTAAATCCTAAAACCTACGCCGAAATCGTAGTGTAACGAGTTTCCGACTGCAGCGCACTTCGCTGGCGGACTAGGAACTAAATTTTCACTAGCTAAAATTATGAGCTATTTGCCGCAATTGAAACTTTAACAAGAGAAGGTTTCACGAATCTTGGAAAGTTTCCGACTGCAGTTTGGCGGGAAAATTAAAAAAAAAATATAAGAAATGAGAACAGAGCATCGCATGAGGCCAGTTAACTAAATTTACGCGGACCTAGGTTTGTAGATTTATAATAATTATGTCATGGCGCGCCAATGACCTAACCTCGGCCAGACGTGAGTGCGCATGCGCATACGCTTAAATGAGACCTTTCGCGCATTTCGAGCTGTTTGTCTCATGAAACCTTTCATAGATAATTGAATGCTTTCGTGCTGGTTGAAAGATTACATGGAGAAATAACCCTAACCAAATTCTAGTTAACAATCTTCATAAGCTACCGGATTTACAGTTTTACACACGTGTTGCTCGGTAGTCTTTCGCAGCGCGGTCGGATTTCGAAGTCGAAGTTCAGTTGATAGCCCAGCCAATGACCGTTGAAACTGCTCTTCTCAAATTTCCGGTCAGAAGTCGTAAACTCCCTCAAGATGGCGTCACCTATGTAACTATTGCAGCGTACCAGAACCTTGGTAATCCTCTGACGTAGCGGCTCAGCCCTGCTTGTCATGGAGTCGTTAGCTGGTATCGTGTATGGTGGATTGTACATCGGATGTCGAGTACCGCCATCTTGTATTGTGATCAGGAAGATGGCGGCGTAGACTGTAAAACCATGATTGGTGGCGGATCCCTAACTCAGGGTGCGTTGACTAATTCCAAGAAACCCTCTGCTGCACCAGCCACCCTTGGCTTTCTTGAACTTGATGTTCTTGTGACATCACGCCTCGCTGACATGGCGCTCAAGGACCGGTGGGGATGACGGCCAGATGCGGTGCTAGTTGTACGGAGCGTTTATGGCCCGCCATCTTGTATTGTAGCCGGTTACCATGGAAACGTGTGACGCTTGGAATGCGGTTAGTGATAGGTGTTTATCCAGGGTGAGTTAGTAGGTACTGGTGACTTCTTATTCGACGACCGCCCTCTGACTACCAGGGTGTTGTTGTTGGTCTCAATTCGACAGATGGTTACGTCACATGAAAAAACACAATTTTCTCGGGGTTAATATACAAGTTGTATAAGGTGACGACTCTTGATGAACGCTCTGGGCCGAGGACTTTCGCTCTTGGTCGGTGGATAAACAAAAACAATAAGAAAAATCTATTTCTGAACCCCCGATTCAGTAAATCAAATTGAAGTGACAGGTAAGTCAATATTTACCCTGTCACAGCAACAATTGTAGATACATCTAACAAAAGAAAAAAGCAAGTAATTGGAGAATGCTACTTAAAAGGTATATTCCCAATCATTTCTCGATTTTGAGAATTTAAATACCAAACTCGTCAGAGAAAAAACATAATGTAATCTTTACATCGATTTCAGAGTAATCTTTACCTGCAACAAAAACTAACTTCACGAGGTAAAGTTTATCCACCACATGGGAACTGGTTACTATGTAAACTCTGTTAAATCTTGTTTTGTTTCGATGCGGAAAAATTGAACTTTACCTACTTGAAAATTACCCGCAACAAATATTCACTTTCGTTTTTTCTGTGAGCACCTTTGCAAAAATTGCGGTGTGTCCATTCGGTTTTGCGTTAACAAATAAAGGTTTTGCATAATGAACCTTGACCTAACATTTCTGCAAATCCTGCTGCAAATTACCTCCTCTCGTATTTGAATTCGTTTCAAGTCGATTACTTGACCCTCCGTGATGTTGGATATAGGACCCAAATATTTTGTGTTCATTTAAAAAGTAAAATATAAATTTAAAATGTTGAAATACATAAGAAATTTAACAAAGAATAACATAACCAGGGCTGCCGCGGCCAAATTTACATTAAAAAAGTAAAGAAGTGACCTACTTAAACCAAAAAAGTGATCAAAAGTGACTAGAATTGATTAAAATTGACTAATGTGCATTATTAGTATCACTAATGCTCCCTTGAATTCAAAATAATTCGATGAAATTTATAAGAATTCCAGTTGATTTGTAACGAATTTATCGGGCTAAATTCATGAAAATTTAGAGTGAACTCAAAACAGTTTAAGTTAAATTCAAAAGAATTTAAAAAAATGCAAACTGCTCCAAATTTATTGCAGTAAAATTGAATTGAATTTATATGAATTAAGAGAATTCTATAAAATTCATATGAATTCAAGCTGGCTTCAAAAGAATTCAGGGTGAATTCAAGAGATTTCGAAGGAATTAATGAAAATTCAGAAATTGATACAGACCTGAATTTAAAAGCAGTCAATTTTTGGGTTTTCTGTATTAATTCAATTCGAAAAGAGTGAATAATGTGATATTTTCATTTTAAAAAGTGACTATAATGGCTTTGTATTGGAAGTGACTAAAGAGTGATTCGAGAGAAAGATCACTTACCGATCTTAAATCAAAGTCGATTACCTAAAAAAACAAAGTACCCCGAAAAATTTCCGGGACGGGTTCGGACTTTCCGTAAATTCCCAAGGTTTCTCTTATGCTCGTGAATAATTGGCCTCAAAATACCAAAAACACTTAAAACGGAAATTTCCTTCTCTTAATAAGTCCTTTCGTAAATCACGAGTCAGTTCAGTCTTTGTTCTGTAAATCTCTCGAAACTGTCAGTAAATCCTCTAATTCTTCGTTAACCCTCCCTAAAATACAAAAATTCTCTCAAATTCTGCAAATTACTGAAAAACATCGAAAATTCTCGCAATTCTGTAAAGTACCGAAAAATTCCGAAAATTCTCTTAAATTCTGAAAAATTACCGGGAAACTCTGAAAATACTTGTAAGTTCCTTAACTTGCCAGAGAATTTTGGAAACACCTGTAATTTCTTCCAAGTTATCGAAAAATCTCGGAAACACATGTGCATTCTGCAAGTTTTTGAAATCACATCAAATCCCCAAAATTATTCCTCAATTTCTTGAATTTTTGGGAATCTATGTCAATCCACGAGCCTTTCGACCCTTCCGGCTAATGTCGAGGCTGAGAATGCTGAGTTTCACATTGAAAAGGATGACCACCTACCTCGTAGCCATCCAGCTAACTCCATCTTCCCTTCGTGGTCCATGGGTAATCCACTGAGGTTTTCGTCTGCTCGATCTTCCTTCCGTTCCATTCTTTTAGGTGCACTCCATTGTTCCTTTACGGCCGCTTATTGGTTCACCTCACGGGCTACCGCGACCCTCATTGGCCGCCAGCGCGCTGTTTATAACATAGCTGTCTTCTGGTTCTTTCAAACATGACCGTCTTCCGGTCGCTTATGATATGGCCGTCTTCTGGTTGCTTCAAACATGGCCGCCTTCCGGCCACTTATAACATGGCAGACAGCTAATCAGAGGTTTTCTACATGTATTTTACATATTCCAGGTATTTTACGTAAAATTTCTCCTTTAGGTATTATACGTAAAATACTTCCAGTTACGCGTAACTGCACATCCCTGGTTACGTCAGGCCCGTAAGTGCTGTGATCCCCCCTTTGCTGCTTGTACGTGATGGCCGCCACGTAGCTACCGCTCGCTGGTTACCACGGCAATGGGTGCAGCGCGAACTCTCGTGCTGTGCACGAGGCCTCTGCTTCGTGAGATCACCTTCTTGCTCGTTTCGTGTTCCGCGCCGGCTTCCATGGTTTTCAGCACCCATTGTCGACTGCTCAGGTATTGACAAGCTGTCAGTCTGTCGTTTGTCGAGTTTAATTGACCGCTTCATTTTTCGGGTGGCACGCACTTCCAGGAATTTGGTGATGGCTGTGGTGTCTTCCCCTTCTTCTGAGTCAAGCTTCCTCTTCTTAGGCAAGCCTCGATACTGACCACATACATAATTTCGCCTGTTATTATACTTTCTTAGTATTACCATATTGGACTGGGGTTCTTGAGAGTTCCCGATATTTTATTTTCGTATATAATAATGAAGAATATATGGTTTAGTCTAGGCTCGGATTTCGGCTGGACGGTAAGTCTCTTCAATTCGCTCGTGTAAATGGTCTAGTCTTTGCGTTTGGAGGTTATGTACCGCTTCGGTGAAACCCCAGAAAGCTGTTTTCACATATTTTTCAGTTTATTCTGAAAAGTTCGTTACAGTATATATTTTATGAAAAAACGTATTTCTTAATATTTATAAAATAAATAATTCAAATCGTATTATTTACGAATAAGTTTTAGAAAAATTCAGGAATAAATTTTATGAAATGGTTATATATATGTATATATATATAATTAAAAACAAAGTTAAACAACCACCGCAGGGTACCACTAAGAGCAACTGCCATCTTGAAAAAATGTCAATGGCCCCCAGTAGAACCGCGGTAAAATACACCTATGGCCACGTCTCACATCCGTGAGATGGGTGGTCACAGGGCACGACGAAATCACAACGACAGGCCGGCGAAACCCTCGTGTGTCTTGAGGACACGAAGCGACCCAAGGATGACAGCTTTCTGCATCCATCTCGCAAGAGCCTTGGCATATTTTTGGCACGCGGGTATGGCTTTAAGGTTACGAACCAGCGATAATTTCACACCTCCGAGAGCACCTATCACAAGAACAATCACTCGTACCGAATATTTTGGGTACAGTCGAAGCAGCTCTCTTTTAAGGTCTTGATATCTCTCCTCTTTTTCTTTCTCCTTTGCAGTGATGTTGTATTCGGATGGAGCCGAGAATTCGATCACGAATATAGTTCGTTTCTCGAAGTCTTGGAGAACAATGTCAGGCCTCGAGTGCGCAACGGAGACTGCTGCCCGAAAATCGTAGTTCCAGAAAATCTGGCACTTCTCGTTTCGGACAATTGACTCTATATCCCTTGGAGCGTTCGGCAGGGCAGGGTCGCGACCAACACCGTAAGAGCGACAAAGGTGGTAATAAAGTACTCTTAGGGCCGCATTATGTCTATAGATATACGTTGTTCCTGCGTGGGTCGGACACCCCGATAGTATATGTTCTAGGTACTCAGCGTGTGCATGACACGCTCTGCACCTATCACTGGGAACTTCTTGACATAAAATGCGGGCGCGGTATGCTAAGGTGGAGATTACACCGTCCTGGCATGCGAAAATAAAGCCCTCTGTACCTGAATTGAGCCCTGATGATTTGAGGAAAGCAAAAGTTTGCTCCTTCGACAAGGACTGTTTTTCTACATTTCTGTGAAAGTTTCCGTGCATTTGCTTGTCGAGTAGCTCTTGGTGAAATTTTCCAACCTCTGCTTTCTTTACTTCGGCTTTTAGACGTGAAGCATCTAGATGGAGTAATGCACTTTCCTCACTTCTGATGTTAAAATTCAGGCCAAGGGTCTCGGCAGCTTGCTCCGCGGCTTTGTAAAGGAACGCCCCTTCGCCAATCATCTCGTGGTTTCTGACCATCTTTAGGAGAGGATCTCTGCCATTCGCAACGATGTAAGCTGTACTCAAAACAATTCGGTTATGAAGACACTGGAGATTCAGAAGTCCGCGTCCGCCTTGCTGGCGTGAAATGTATAATCGCGGAACTGACGAATTGATATGCAAGCTTTTATGCATATGCATGATCTTACGCGTGGTGACATCAAGGGCCTTAAGCTCGTTCTTCGTCCATTGAACCACCCCAAACGAGTAGAGTAGAACCGGGACGGCAAGCATGTTAGTCGCAGATACCTTGTTCAACGCCGACAGATTGGAAGACCAAATCTGTCGAAGAAGATGCTTGTATCTGCTTCGGAGAGACTCCTTCACTGATGTTACGTCCTGAATGCGGCTTTGAGGCACGCCCAGAAATGTATAGGTCTCTCCAGTGTTAAGATGTCTAATAACACTTATATCCACAAGCTCAGGGTCCTTGGGAACGCCAGTAATCTTTCCTTTCTTCAAATGAATTTTGGCACACTTGTCCAAACCAAAGTCCATCCCAATCTCTCCTGTGTAGTTCTTGACGATATTTAAAGCAGTTTGAAGTCTGCTTTTACCAGCGGCATAGATCTTCAGGTCATCCATATAGAATACATGAGTGACCTTATGCTCACGCTGATTAGTGTCGCCACAGAGGTATCCAGGAGAATTTCGTAGTGCAAGAGATAGAGGCAAAAGTGTGATGCAAAAAAGCAAAGGGCTCATACTATCCCCTTGAAAGACGCCCCTCTGGAAGGTGACGTTGTTCGTCGTCAGACGATAATTCCTAGATGAGATGGTAAATCTAGTTTTCCAAAGAGGCATCAATCTCTCTATGCATCTCACTATGTGTGGATGTACCTTCAAGCTTTCCAACAGACAGATGATAAGTCTATGAGAGGTTGAATCAAAAGCTTTCCGGTAGTCAATCCAGGCCATTGACAGGACGCGCTGATGGACTGTAGCGTCTTTACAGACACACCTGTCAATCAGCAGGTTCTCTCGACAGCCTGCTACACCTTTTTTCGAGCCACGTTGTTCGTACATCTCTCGCCATACAGGCTCAATTCGTCGAACAATCCTGTTGTTTAGGATAGCTGTAAAAATCTTATACAGTGTGTTCAAACAAGTTATTGGCCTGTAATTCTCTGGTTTGGACAAGTCGCCTTTTTTCGGTAGGAGTATAGTGCGTCCTAACACTAGCCACTGCGGAATGGGCATCTCCGACTTTAAATATGAGGTGAATATGCGGGCCAAATGTTGGTGTGTAGAAGTAAACTTCTTCCACCAAAAGTTCTTGATACAATCTGGTCCAGCACCGGAAAAGTTCTTCGTGCCTCTAAGTGCTTTTTTCACCTCTTCGGCAGTGACTGATGGGCACTCCTCCTCAGATTTTATGAGGCTGTCGCAAAACTCCTTGAAGCGGATGATATTGTCAGTATCTTCCTTCAACTCTAGTGTTTTCGGGATCTTGTACACCTCTCTCCAAAAAGTCTCTACCTCCTTGGGCTTGGGAGGATTTTTTACAAAAACAGGGGGATCACTGAAGAGGCGCGATGGGTCAGCGAGAAACTGTTGATTCTCTCTGATCCATCTCTCCCTCTTCTGTATCCTCCTCCTTGCGTCAGATAACAGCCTTATTTTGTCAACAATATGTTGCTTGATTGTCAGCAGCTTTGACTTGTTTAGTGTGTGATTCAAGGTCCTTAGTTCTTGGGCGAACTTTCGAACCCTTTCCGTGAACGGTCTACCAGATGTTATGTAGTCAATCACACATTGAACACGGGACGCATTCTGTCTTGCCCATCCAATTTTCTTGTTCAGTTGATGCAAGCGTCTTCTTGTCTTTTGATCCATCGTCGGTTTGAGCCTTCGATTTGAATCAGCCAAAGCTCTCGCAGCACCATAAACTGAGCAATTGATGGTCCAGAGGTCGGACTCTTGCGAGATATCTCCACAAAGGGAGGCATCCATTTCAGCCAGATCTTGGGGCTTAAGAGGAACTTGCATGTTGATGTTCCTCCTTGTACTGAAATTGCCATCATCTTCAAGAAGGTGCCTACTTTCTGCGGTTGGTCTTAATGTCGTTTCATCTTCGTCTGCAGCTTGTTCAAGCAGCGGTTGAGGAAGCGCTCCGCGTACATATCCATTTTTGCGGAGGTAGTCGGCTTGATTTCGCAAAGACTGATGCGAAACGTGTTGAAGCTCTGGGTGTTTCTGGCACCACAGAGTATGCATACGCGCCATAAAGCCTCCACGAACAGGGATAATACTGGCATCGTAGCAGTCTAACACATCATTCTTAAGTTGATCCGTCCACTCAATGTGGGCGTTTCGCCGGTTCGTCGTTGTGTTTCCATCTAAATTATTTTCAGCACCCCGAACTCTAGGATGATCGGCATTGTTTGCCGATCCATTGTCGGGTGCTCTGCGCGTTCGATCGTTTTGAACCGCATCTACAACATTTTGGTGGTTTTTTGGTTTCATTGTTGTTCCCACGAGCAGCTAGGGAAAGGGTTCGTCCATCCTTGTAGAGCCCCGCGTGCAAGGATAAGGCTATTACTCTGAGACATCGCCCGATATCCCAGGGTCACCGTTAAAGACACCTCACCCAGGTGCCATGCAGCTTTCGGCACGGTTCGCACACCTTCGCTTAGGGGTTATTCCTTCGGGACCATCCCTGAACAATTGTCCGCGACTGCTTATTAATTATTGTACCCATATTCAGCAGAAACCCTTGGTACGGGGACCCTCTATCCGCAACCCGAGGACGCGTTCGGTGGCTTTGTCATAAGCCCTTCGGTTCTATTCCAAGGGAATCGAAACCGAAACCGAATATATATATATATATATATATATATATATATATATATATATATATATAATACTTTTGAAATTTCCTTCAGATTTGGTCAAATATGCAAATATGAATACCTAAAATTGATGAATAGAGTATTAAATATTTATGAGGGCCGAATTGAATTTTCTATAATCTAAGAGCACATGGTCTTCGCCTTTCTATTTATTTTATAAAAAGTCAAATGAGACATCTTATCGAATCGCCGATGCGTTTGGGTTGTAAGGACCGGGTATCTCGGTTAGTTGAGTCAAATTATGTGTAGCAGGAATTTTGAGAGTTTTTGTGAAAGTAGGAGTAAAATATTGGAGAAGCTATAAAAATAAATGAATCAGGCAATATCATGATTTACGACTCCAGCGCAGCGGTTCACCAAATTATTTTGCATTTCATGTGCAGCACAAGGGCCATCACCCTACATTTTTTTCTTTTATTGTTAAGAACATCAAATTTTTATTTGAAAATTTTACAAATAAACACACACAAATATATATATATATATATATATATATATATATATATATATACATTTTGTCCTTCCAACCTGCCGCGGGCAGTTGGCAACCCTATATTATACCAAAGTCTGATTCATTTTTTCCATTTATTCTAACAAAAGGTCTCTCAGTGTATCATCTATAAACACTCGCATGGTGATTGTGACTATGAAAATTGATGTTGTGCCGATGGATTACTTATGAGTCTCCTGAGGGATTAAAAATGGAATATAGGACATAACAGCTGAA
>CAKNXH010001474.1:114661-127835 GCA_932178445.1 Andricus quercusramuli | reverse complement strand
TAGAGGGATTTCGTGTGGGTCAGAAACGCTTAAACCATCTTTTAAGTTTAAAGAAATATATAAGTTACTTTATTGGTAGTAAAAAAAATTGAAATTAATAGTGAGTATTACAGTTGTTTGCCTGAAGGGCGGAGATTCATGACATCGTTACGTATTCCTCGAACAAGTTATACAACCCGCCATTTTATCGTCAACAGACGCTGACCTTCAGCAAAGAGACAACACGGAAAAAAGGCTTAACTTAAATAAAACTAAACGGGATCAACATTACGCGAAAATTGTGCTTACTGGCTAAGAAAATGAAGAAAAAAAAACACCGCACAATGTATACCGACTCACTCAAAACTAAATAAACCGAAACATTTCAAAACTAAAAACAAAATCCAAATCAGACTCAGAGTAACAAAAAAAAAACTAGAGGTACATTCTGACGCCTACCTTGCTCCCTTTAGAGAGAAAACCGAGGTCCTTTATCCAGAAAAAGTGAGGTACTTTGGTAGATTCCAATGGCTTCCTTTCAAAAAAACGGAGTCGGCAAGGCAACAGCTGTGTTCTCCAGGAACGACCAACACGAACTGATTTCTTGGCGTCCTTTCGCCGGCTTCCCGCTCGTCTACCTCGCTCCGCGACCAGGCCCATCAGGTGCTGCCCCCTTGTCGATCCATGCCCAGCTATCATTGGTAGAATAGATTTCTTCCTAAGCACCTTTGGAGATCGTGCGCGAATCATTACATCGTGTCCGGTGTGCCGATAGTAATAAAGATGGCCGCCCATGTGTAATGCCAGGTGCCGAGCCGGTTGTGATTTCGATACTCTGCAGTTGTAGTAAATAGTGATTCAATCCCGGGTGACATGGATTGAATGTCGGGTTGACGTGCGTGGTGAAGTGGACCGTGTGTATGGTGTGGTGGCAGTGCTCGTTGTTAAATCAACCTGTGGGTGACGATTGTGAAAGGCCTCCTTCATTCCCTTATTACTATTTTTGGCGACGAGAGAGAAACACCAAAGTTTTCTTCTAATTGAGAGAGAGACTCTCCAGTCTCTCAAGGAAAAAAAGGTAGGACGTCAAGTGCCCTAATACATAAGTGACCTAGCCCTAACCTAAATTGAAGTGTACATTGTACCTACGGGTAACGTCCCTTTTATACAAAAGAAAATAATTTATAGAAATTCTTTTACTTCACACTCATACACATACTGCACTCCCCGACTCATTCCTTGAATAGTAGAATTTGAGTTCGTGCTGGCCTTGGAAAGTATCGCGATTATTTTTAAATAATTTATGTATAAAGTCAGGGGAGGATCCTCAACACGTGGTAAGCCACCTCGTTACAATAGTTCACACATAATATAATATAATAATATACTATAATATATAGTATAATATAAGTGAAAGGATGTTCCGTTCTAAGTGTTAATTAAAATTAATCAAAGAAGTAATTGATGATATTAATTCATTTAGATTATTATATGAATGATTATTTTGAATGAAAAACAGTTTAAATCATTCAAACAAATTTCTTGAAAAAAATTTACTAACGATCCGAAGAAGAAGAATTTCAACGTTAATGATGAATGTAAAAACAAAAATAAATTTTTAAATGTGTAACTGAATTAAAGAAAATTGAATTAAAGCACAAATTCATTAATACTTCGAAAAATGCTTAGAAATAAAAGGAGCAAAGGCTCTATACTTAGCAAAATCTAACTCTGTCGAGTTTAGATTTTCACTTTGTGATTGTGTCACAAAATTTCAGCGTTAGCGCTTCCTACATAGAGAGTTAGGACTTTTACGAGTTAGGGAATAAAATGTCTGTGTTAGAAAAATACTGAGATTATTTTTTATTTATATTCTGAGTTTGTTGAATAAATGAATCCTTTTACATTTATATTGAAAATAAAGATTGCTTACTTCTTCTCCCAAGTCAACCCATGCGGAATAGAACTTTTGAAGTGAGCCCAGAAGCTTTCAATATATACAATCTGAAATAAAAAGATGGATTTTGAACTAAAATTATGAATTTTGAACTGAACAAGTACATTTTTAACAATTTAATTCAATTTTTAAGATAGCAATTTAATTTTAAACAAACATGGATGGAAATTTTTGAAATAATACAGTACTTTTCATACAAAAAATATTTGAATGTGGAAACAGCAGATTAAATTTTGATAAAAAAATGATGAACATCCTAGGAAAGAAATTAAATTTGAAAAAACGTTATGCAAATTTCTAAAAAAATGGCGAATTTTTAACCAAAATATATTTGCCAATCGAGATAGAAGAAAAAATGTATCATAATTATAAATCGATTGAAAGAAGATTGTTTATAAAAAAATATTAATGTTCTGAATTTCTTCGTATATTTCATAAATTTCTCGAAAAAATTCAAAAACATTATTAAGTATTTTAAATATTAAGAAATTCATATAAAAAATATCTATGAAATTTTATTTTATAATGCCAACCCGGCCGAAAGTGGACTATTTCAGAGTAATTCTGACAGTGACAACTCTCTCTCTCTTTACGATTAACTTACCTTGCCGATGTTCGAAAAGCTTTGAGTGATTTCAAGTAATGTGAATAATTTTTAAAGAATTTTAATTGATTTCAAAAGATTCCAGAAGATTCAGAATATTTTATAAAAATAAAAAAAATGTAAGTGGAATGTAAAATAATTTTTACAATTTCAAGAAATGTTGAAACATTTCAGAAGATTTCCATAGAATTAACAATATTTGAGAGAATTTGAACGGATTATAAATTGTTTCAAAATATTCATAATGATATTAAGTTAATTTTAAATGTTCCAAATAATTTTGATTATTTCAATTAATTTTATAATATTTTAACATATTAAAAGAGTTCACAGAGTTCAATAAAAGTCAATTACAATTACATGTAATATGATGAAATTTTTTTGTTTTGTTTTTGAATCACTTGACATATTTTAATATTTTCAATACTTTGAAGTCTTCTTGAAATTGGGAGATTTATTTATATTAATTTGGAGAAAATTATAAATAAAGATTTGAATTAGGGAAAAATTGGTGAATAGATAGATAAACGTTTATTTTTCAGCCTGCTGGCCTTAAAAAATTGATTTGCTTACACTTCCATTTTTACAGAATTTTCATAAAACTAACCCTTAAAGACTAACATCCATCCATTCCTTATCTCTAAGTCGCACGCTTTTATCGCCTTGCCTTCCTCGCTTCGCCTCGCCTCGCACGCATGTCCCTACTTTTTCGCATTGCCTCGCTTGCCAACCTATGTTTTCGCAGCTAATACCTATTACTTATCTACTATTTACAATATTTACGTGTTACTTATATCTACTTTCTCTCCTATTTACAATCTTTCCGTCTCCATTTCTCTTCCTCCTTCCTTCTCTTCATCTCCATCTTACCCAACACTCCCTTCACCCATGCTACTGCCTTTCCCCACCCCCTTTTCATGCAACAATACCTCCATGCTTATCTCACTTCTTTCCACCTCCACGCACTCCTCCAACCAGTGCTCCACTCTTGCATCCCCCTTTCCACACAGTTCACACATCCTCTTCTCCCGTGAGAGCCAGAACCTATTGAAACCCTCCATGCACCCACACCTCATCCTCGCTATAAGCTCCTGACTTCCTTTCTCTCCTTTCTCACATAAATATTGCGCTCTTGTCCTTGGCATAATCCACACATAGTTCCCGTTAAACTTGACTCTCTTATTCTCTCTTCCCCCTCCGTCTTCTCTCTCTCCATGCCATTTTGCTTAACCAAGTCATAAACCTTCCTTCCTTCCTCGTGCATCCTTCTCACTTCATCCATCTGCAGTCCATTCATTCTAAAATACCTTTCCCTCTTAGCCTCCATTTTCCCACCCCCTCTCCTGTTCTCCTTCTCCCACCAACACTCCCTAACCAGCCTACTTCCTCCCTCTTCCAAAAATTTCTCCTCATAATTACACGCCCTGCTCCCTGCTAGAATCCCTACACTCGTTCTCCCCGTCTCCCTCCTGACAATATACTTAGGCGTCTTCCTTGCCAACTCCAGGGTCCACTTTACATACCTCTCCTGCGTTCTATTTACCTCTTCACTTTCCTTCCACCCCCACACTTACACTCCATACAATAGCTACTCTAACCCCTTCTTATCCAGGTATCTTCTCAACCTCTTCATCATCTCCTTTAAGGCCTCCTCGCTATTTGGCAGCAACACTATGTCATCTGCATGCGCTAGTGACCAAATTCTAACCCCTCCTATCCTGACTCCTTCTACCACCCCACCCTCCAGCTTACTTTCAATATCCGCAATTAAAATCGAAAACAGCGTTCGGCTTAGAGGACACCCCTGCCTTAACCCCCTATCCTTTTTCTACTCCCCTATCCTCCATAGCCTCCCACAACCTCCCCCTATCCACCGACGGGAACGCGCCTTTGAGATCCACAAAAAACGCGTACACTCTCTTCCCCTTCTTCGCTAATTCTCTATCCACCACGTGCTCCAGAATGTAGATATTGTCGATAATACTCCTACCCGCCCTAAATCCCGCCTGCGTCTCCGGCAATATTCCTTTCCCCTCGAGATCCTTCCGCAGTCTCTCTGCCACCACCATCGCGTATACTTTATACGCCGTATTCATTAGCGTGATCCCTCTATAATTTTCCTGCCTATCTCTATCTCCTTTCTTATACAGTGGTACTATTAACCCTTCTCTCCTCGCACCTTTCACCTTCACCCTTTCACCTTCTCTTTCAGATCCTCCCATATCTCTTCCACCGACTCCCCTCCAAAGCGTACCTTTCCTAGCTCCTCTTGATACATCTCTACCGCCTCCCTCGTCCAGGTCACCCTCTCCCCTATCGAGACTTCTTTCCCGCCTTGTCTTCCGCCACCCTCACCTCTTATCCATAGACTCAGTGGCTGATGGTCTGATTCCACCCTCCCCTCTACTGCGAATTTTTCCGTCTCCTCCCATCCTTGCATATGCATAACCACATAATCTATTACCGATACCCCCACCTTACTAACGTATGTGTATTCTCCTTCTTCGTCCCCCGTTGCCATACCATTCGCCACCGCCCAGCCTCTATCCTCCATCCAGTCCCTTAGAATCTCCCCCTCCTTATTTATTATCATATCCTTCGATTTCCTTTCGAAGCTCTCCCCTTCCGTGTAAAGTCCCCCTTCGCTCCCCATCCTCGCATTAAAATCACCACCCACTATCACCATACTCTCCTATCTTTCGCCCAGCAGGTCTTCCACCCTTTCTTTAATTCTTTCCATCCCCTCCTTATTGTACACTGTAACAAACTTACAGGTTATGCCTCCTATTTTTATTTCCCTTATTTGCACTTCCTCCCCCTCTTCCTCTCCATGAACTTTTTCCTCTACTCCATCTCTAACCCCGGTTATAATTCCCCCACTGGCCCTTCCTTTCTTCTTCACTCTGACCGCCTCCTGAAGTCTCCACCTATTCCCCCTTGGCAGCTTTGGCTCTATCCTATCCCATTCCTTTCTTTGTACCCATGTCTCTACCAGTCCCACAACGTCGAATTCCTGGATATAACGCCAGAACTCCTCGTCCTTCTTCTTTACCCCTGCTACATTCCAATACAGCACCTTCACTACTTCTCTACCCTGCCTTACCCCCACCCCCCTACTACCTACGAAACAAATTCCCCTGCACTTCCTTCAACACATCTTTCTCCTCATCCCACACCCACATTTTCTCGTCTATTTTTATTTTCCGATATCCTATCTTCGCCGATCTCCCTTCACTCTTCTCCCTTGTAGCCCTGTCGTTCAGCATTCTCTGCACATCCCTTTCCTTTCTCGTTAAATCGTGATCGATGAAAACTGCCTTATCCTTTATCCTATTTTTATTTCGCATTACCCCCAACTTTTCTTCCCAGCTCTCCATCTCCACAACCGCCACTTCCTTGTCTTTTCTCCCCTCCAACTTAACTTTCCATACCCTGCCTTTAACCCACCCTATGCTCTGTAGCAGCTCTTCCACACCCTCTCTTTCTTCCCCGCTCTTTAACTTCAACCCTTTTACCACAATATTATTCCTCCTGTCTGCCTTCTCTTTTCTCCCCATTCTCAGCTCCATTGCCCTTAACCTTTCCCTATCTGCCCTCTCTTCATTCTCACTCCTACGCTCTCCCACTTTCTCTTCTATCATATTTTCTACCCTGTCTCAAATATCTTTAATCTCGCTCCCCCCACCTCCGCCTCCTACTTCCATTTGCGTCCTGCCCTCCATCTTCTCAAGCCTTTTTTTCGTCCTTTCCTTCCACGCCCTATTTTCCTCTTCCATCTGCTTCATTTTAGCATCTTTTTCTTTCCTTTCCCTCTCTAACCCCTCTACTCTCTCCCTCATCTTTCATCTCCATTTCCCATATCTCATCTGTAATTCTTAAGTCCTCCCTCAACCCCCTGATCTCGCCTATCAGCATACCGAGCGCCTTCTTCTCCACATTTCCCTCCATTTTGCGGGGTGGGGGGTGTCCTACTAGTTATCCCGCTTTTTTTAAACGGGCTCTCTACCACGCTTTTGTCCGGGCTCTCTTGGCTGTCTCTTTTCCTCTTCAAGAGATCCTCCCCGTCACTTGCGCTCGAAGTTCTCTCCCTCACCTTCTCTCTTCCTTCGTTCTCACCGGGTGTAACTGTGTAAGTACATTGACGCATATAAATTTATATTAGTGCTGAAATATTCAACAAACTATATTAATGTTTAACCAAAAAGTTTGAAAGGTCTCTGGCTTGACTCAAATCTTTATTTAATGGGATCGACTAGGGAGAAGAAATAAAGAATCTGTCTTCGCAATTAATTTGCACACAATTTTAAGATTTATTTTTATCCTTTAAAAATCAAACAAAAGATTTCTCGATACATATATTTTTCGAAAGCTATCGTAACTCAGTATTTCTTTTAAATATCTTAGATATAATATTTTTGGTGTTTTAGTAAGATAGACTAAACACGTACTCAACAAAGTTGCTTACAAAACGTCAAGGATTTTCATCAAGTCGAGACGTTTGCTATTTTCTGATAGAGCTGAGTGGCGTACAAGGTGTCCAGCGTATAACTCCCTAACCAGTTCAACTCTTCCCAGTCCACGCTTCAGAAATATCAAATCTCTACCTGGATCCAGGACAAGATCTCGGAGAAGAGGACTTTGAGATTCCCTAGAAAATAATAATTTCTTCGGTGAAGTTGGAATTCCGACGATAGACCTTAAACCTCGTGTTCGAGGGAGGAAGCCTGTACTGTCTGTTGTAATTGTTGTCTTCGTATAGCTGTGATTGGGGGTCCAGGAGCTGGTCTTGCAGATTCTTGGCTTCGATTATTGGTCCTTTGATCCTCGGTAGCGGTGGAAAATTGATACGTCAAGTAGCATCAGAATGTCGTTTTTCAGCAGGCTGTCTGCTACCTTGAAGTATCCTTTGAGCCTTGAGCTGGTTGATATAATCCAGGTGGAGTTTATATTTCACGCAGCCAGAGTAGGTGGATGCATGGTCGCCTTTGCAATTAACGCATTGCGCAGGTGTTTCCTTTGGTTTTGGGCAGTCACTTTGTAAGATGCGGCTCGAGGCACTTGACACATTTTGGGTTAGAGTGGCAATTCTTTGTCTCGTGTCCAATGGTTTGACATCTTCGGCATTGAGTTACTATTTTTGAGTTGCGGTACTACTGCCAAGTAAATCGCGTGAAGCATATCACCTTTATTCTGTAGGCTTCCTTTGGTTTAGTATCCTTTACTAGGGTTGCAAGGTACAGTAGTTGGTCGAGTTGTGATTCATCTTTTTGCTTAATTAAGATGACACTCTCAGTTTGAATTCCTTGGGTTTCCAGGCTTGATGTCACAGGTCTCAAAGGTTTCTATTCCTTGGATAACTAGTTTGGACAGTTTCTCACCCATTCTTGTATATGTATGAAATGGAATGTTCTTGCCGATGAATAGTTGCTGGATGTTTTCATAGTCCTCCTCTAGATTGGTGTAGATAGAGATTCTAGTAGATTCTCTATTTTTTCGGACCTTTGTGTCACCTTCCGTTACTTCATGTATTAGATTGATGAGCAAGGCAAAGTCCTCGATTTTTTGGTTCAATGATGATTGGTGGAATCTTCGTTCTCTTCTTAGAGTACTTTATTATGTTTTCACTTCCTAGATCCTGATTGCCTTCCAATAACATTTGGGAGGTTATGATCCGATGGTTGTTCTGTGTGTTCAAATTATCTTCCTCCAAAAAAGTTCCCTTTTCCCCGCGCTACCCTTATCCGCGACACGGTGCGCTGGTGAGAAAATCGCGGCTGCGCTTTGCAGTCGCCCCTGAATGCTGAGGCCTTGTTTCAGCCGAGTGTTAAGGTCAATTGCCAACTTTCAACCAAGTAGTTGAATTTTCAACAACAAAAATAAATTTTTTCTGGTCTTCCTCAATAAGATCAATTTTTGACCACGAAGATTAATTTTCTACCAAAAAGACTAATTGTTTCTGAAAAAAATGAAAAAGTTGAGTATATATTCAAATAATCAATTCTCAACCCAAAGAAAGGCGATTTTCAACCAAGAAGATTAATGTTTTAACAAAAAAGTTGAATTTTTCATAAAATACCTGCATTTTCAAACAGATAAATTTTTGGTTTGAAAATTTATTTGTAACAAAAAAAACGAAATTTCAACAAAAATGTTTAATTTTCAGCCAAAAAAATTAATTTTTGACTGAAATCATGAATCTTCAACCATAAAATTTTTTTTCCACAAATAGTAGAATTTTTAACCAAGAACATCAATTTTCCACCAAAAAGACGAATTTCCAACTAAAAAAGATACACTTTTCACCAAAAATGAAGCAGTTGAATTTTAAGTTCGGAAAATTAATATTCAACGACAAAAAAATCTTTCTGCAAAATAGTTTGTTTTCACAAATAAGGAAATGAATTTGCCACTCAAATGATGAATCTTCAACAAAAGAAGAAGAATTATTTGCAACAAAATAGTTGAACTTCTGACCGAATAGTTGAATTTGAAGCAAAAAAATTTTAATTGCAAAAGACGAATTTTCTACAAAACAGTTGAATTTTTGATTCAATATATGAGTGTTCTATAAAAAAGTTAATTTTCAACCAAAGAGATGATGTTTCAAGTAAAATTTTTAAATTTTAACAATAAAATCATTTTTCGAACAAATAATTCACCATGCAACCGAAGAGCAATCACTTGAATTTTCAACTGAAGAAAAAAAAAAATTTCAACCAAGTAGTTGAATTTTCAACTAAAATGAGGAATGTAATAGTTGAATTTTCAGTCGAAATAATTAATCTTCCACAGAAAAGTTCATTTTCAACCACGAAAGACACATTTTTAACTAAGAAACATAACTTTTTTCCATAAAATATAAATTTTCAATCTAAGAGGACCAAGTTTCATTATTTTATTAATTAAGAAATATTATCTGGATTTTCAAACAGAATAATCGAATTTTCAAAGGATTATGCAACTGCATAATAATTTGCAATTGGTAATGAATAATTAATCTCCAGGTCTTTTTTAGCGGTTGAACAATTATTGTCGGAGAAAGATTTTGAAGAAAATAATTGCTAGTATGGAAATAAATTCAAACTAATTTAAAAATGATCCTGATGATTGTTATTAAAAATATATATTTATCATCTTCAAAATTTCTCTAATTTTAATTTTAAACTTAAGTTTCTAGTGCGCAATTATTTTGTTTGATTTGTTTATCTCCTATGTTGGGAAACCAACGAGATAGCAAAAAGTGTTTGCTAAGAGAGCACATGACTAGCTGTTTGAAATATAGATAACACAAGATTTCAGGAAAGACAAACACACTTTTCATGTATCACCAAGAATTATTCGCAAGGAGACCATATTCTTTCAAAGACGGTAGATCTCAACAAATATCAAACAGAATATGACTATCAGGGTGCACAGTCTTCCCCTTTTCTTCTTAGTTTCCCCTTTTTTCTTGAAATTCCCCTTTTTTCCCCTATTCTCAAAAAACCTCCCCTTTTCTCTTTAAATAGACGACATTTGAAATTGTAACGATTATTGAATAATAATTAAAGGAATTATAGTTAAAAATTCATTTTTTTAAACTGAAAATTGCAATTTTCGATTGGAAATTATTATTTGTATTGAAAGCTTATATTTTTGAATTCAACTGTATTTTAGAAAGTTCTTCTTTTGGTTCAAAAGTTCAGTAATTTTGTAGAAAATTGGTTTTTTCATTTGAAAATTAGTTTCTTGGAATGAAAATGTAGCAATTCCATTTTTGATTCAAAGTTGATCTTTTTTATTTTAAACATTCAACTATTTGGTTAAGAATGTATGTCATTTGTTCCAAAATTCGACATTCTTTGTAGAAAATTAGTCTTCTTGCTTTAAAATTCGACATTTGGAATGCATTTTTTTTCTTTATTGACTAAAAAATCTTTTTTGTTTCAAAACTAAACTCTTGCTGCAAATTCGTGTTTTCGGATTAAAGATTTAACTGTTTTATACCAAATTTGAATAACTGAAAATTTCAATGTTTGATTGAAAATTAACGTTCTAATTAAAAATTCATATTTTCGTGTTGAAAAATCAACTGCAGAACTGCAGAATATATTAAATTGTTTAAACAACTTTTTTGTTAACTTTAATTAAATATTACCTCACTAAGTGAAAAAAGGACAGAAAGGTAAAAATTGCCGAGAAACCGCACTATTAGGCGCAATTGATATAGATGAAGATAGTCATAAACAATAATAATTAGTTTAAACAAATATTTTTGCTAAATTTAATTAATTGTCAAGCCACACCTAATAAAAAATAGAAAAACAGTTGAAAATTTCAGAAAAAACCGCAACATTCTACCAATTAAGCAAAGAGAATATTATTAACAATGATAATAAATTGTTGAAAGAACTATTTTGTTAACTTGAATTCATTTATTCTTTACCTCCAAATGAAAACTAAACAAAAAGCCAGAAATTTAAAAAAACTGCATCTTTCTAGCATTATTCAAATATAATATTATTAATAATCATAATAAATTGTTTAAACCATTATTTCGTTAACTTGAATTTATCATTACTGCACTCAAAATTAAAATTGGACAAAAAGCCAGAAATTAAAAAAAAATACATCTTTCTAGCATTATTCAAATATAATATTAAATTATAATAAATTGTTTAAATAATCACTATTATTAACATTGATGAACTATCACTTCCCTCTAATTGAAAATTGGACAACAAATGGAATATTTGCGAAAAAACGCCGTCTTTCTACCTCCATTCTATGAGAAAATTGTTAAAAACAATAATAAATTGTTTAAACAATTCATGAAAACATCTAATTTTCAGTACAAAGTAATATTTCATGTATTAGAAACGATTCGCATTAAAAAACTGCAAAGAATCATAATTAGCACCAAAAACTCGCAAAACCCATTTTTCACTTATGGGGTTTTGTTTGCGACCCTATAAAACAGACTTATGGGGGTGATATTTGAAAAGTGACACTTTATTCGTATTCTATGGCTAATTATGAAGAGAAATGTTGAGTTTCAACTCGATTGAGATAATATTGAGGATTCTGAATAAGATTTACAAAAATTTATTCTTTTCTTATGGGAAATACATGTTAAACTTCATGGAGCTTGTGGCACCCGTAAATATCATTTTTTTTTCAAAACAAAAAAAAATGGATTTATTTTTCGGTGGATTCGAACAAATTTGGGGGGTGTCTTCATAAAAATTCGAAAAAATTGTTGGACCACCCTAATACCCAGTCAGCGCTATCCATCCTTTGTGAAGCAAGGCAGTATTTTTCCTTGTTGATTTAGGAATTTTCTAACAATGTACACGAGATTGACAAATCGCTTATTGGTTGAAGATCACGCAGTATTTCACGCACATGAAAAAAATTTAAGCAAACAATCAAAATGTCATGTACTCCACGCCATATCCCTTCCTGTAGTCACGATGATTTGAAAAAAGCAAGATAGCGGCTTCAGAATCTGAATCGCCAAACTCGGCTTTCATTTCACCGTCATCCGTAAGTCTACATTCAGCTACAGGAAGTCTGTCTTCAGGAAAATCTTCTAGAAATTGGTGTTTCTATTTTGGGATGATGAGGACCATCATCCCTACTCTGCTGATGACCTCAGCATTTCTCTTCCACTTTGTCGGTGAGTAGAATACATCATACAATTTAATAATTCATTCAAAATTTGTGATTGACAAATCAATCTCATCATTTGGCCATTTGCTATACTAATCCTATCTAAAAACATCTGTTTGATGCGTTGACACATTCTCATCGCGTGCTTCGTGCTTTACGGAGAGACTTTTGGTATTAATATTTCTTTTATCGCATATTTATAGTTAAAATAAAATATACGAATTTAGGGATAATCGAGGTACGGTTAGAAAAAGTCGAATAGTGACTATGAAAATGCATACTAATATTTCGGATTTGAATAAATCGTAAGAAGATTAGACTCTTACACACAAAAAATTACAGTTTTTCTAAGCCGCTTTATTGAATTTTGTAATGGATTCGAATAACGAAAATTGGTATAGTGCTTCGAAAGAAGCGAAACAAACGCTTTGCAATCTTTCTAAGCCACTATCCGACCGGATAGACGCGAATTTAGAAGAGAGGGAAGACTCACGGAATCTTCCCTCTCTACGTACCACTTTATTCTCACGAGGAAGGAGATTGGTCGTAGACGCGGCTCACGGTCGGACAGTGACGCCAACTTTGGCATGTTGAGCTACTGCGCTTGCCCGGCGCAGCGGCCCTCATTGGTCGCTGTTGGCGCGCGATTTAAACCGGGTATAATTAACAATTTTTGAAATTAACTTATACTATTATTGTGAATTGTACACTAATATCAGAAATTACCTTATTTGTAATTTAAGGTTAGAAAAAAAAAAATTCAACACCCTTTTTTATCGAAATATAAATTTATCTTTTGAATTCGAAGAAAATATGCTATTATTAACGAAATATACGCATGAGTATTTTTTTCTCACCTTACATCGCAAATTACATAATTTCTGATATTAATGTGCAATTTATAATAATTATCTACTTTAATTTCAATAATTGGTAATTATACCAGGTTTAAATCGCGCGCCAACAGCGACCAATGAGGGCCG
>CAKNXH010001474.1:92370-114261 GCA_932178445.1 Andricus quercusramuli | reverse complement strand
GCTTTTAAAGACGAGCGTGATTTTAATACAAATTTTGTAGGTGGTCCCACAATTTTGACCGGTAGTGTAGCTGATTCAAAGAAATAAAATCCCTTGAGTCGATGTGACAGTTAGTTGTTTAAATAAAAGTAATTTCATTCAAATACATAATTTAGTTTTGTTGATTTGATTTTTTAGTGTTATTTCTCTACTTGAAGTATTAATTTTTTTGGTTCACATAATACTGATACTTATAATGAAAAATATATATTCATCATCTTCAAAATTTTTGTGATTTTAATTTAAAACTTAAGTTTCTAATGCGCAATTATTTTGTTGGATTTGTTCATCTCCTAGGTTGCGAAATCCAACGAGATGGAAAAAAGTGTTTGCTAAGAGAAAACATGACTAGCAGTTTGAAATATAGATAACACAAGATTTCAAAAAAGACAAACAAACTTTTCATGTATCACCACGAATTATTCTCAAGGAGACCATATTCTTCCAAAGATTATGGGTTTCGAACAAATCAAACAGGATATGACTATGTATGAATTCTAAAACAGTTACATTTTTAGGCCTGATTTAAGAAAAAATGTTCTTCTGCATTATAGGCTTAGGGAGAGATAGGGAAAAATAATAGCATTTCATTTCGGTGTCATTGGGCGCAGAATTTTTGTTACTTTTATGGTATTTTGAGGCAAGAAGTGTTTATTATGTATTAGTAAAAATAACAGCTTTTATGAAATTTTGTATACAAAATATATTCAGTCAGCGATAGCCCCGCTTTGTGAATCAAGGAAGTATTTTTCCTTGCTGTTTCCAGAATTTTCTAAATATGTACAAGAGATTGACAAATCGCTCATAGGTTCAAGATCATGCTTTATTCCACGCATATAAAAAAATTTAAGCAAACAATCAAAATATCATGTACTCCACGCCATATCCCTTCCTACAGTCACGATGATTTGAAAAAAAACAAGATAATGGCCTCAGAATATAAACCGTCAAACTCGGCTTTTATTTCATCCGTCAACAGGAAGTCTACGTTCAGATAGAGGAAGTCTGTCTTCAGGAAAATCTTCTAGAAATTGGTCCTTCTCTTTTGGGATGATGAGGACCATCCTCCCAACTCTGCTGATGACCTCAGCATTTCTCTTCCACTTTGTCGGTGAGTATAGAATACATTACATAATTTGATAATTAATTTAAAATTTTAGATTTACCTTTGTAGCATTGAAAAAAACATATACTTCTTCATATTTATGATGCCAATTTATGCATATCGTATCAAAATCAGAAGAATTGTTTTCAATAAGCTTTCTATGGGTCCCAAAATGAAGCTTAAGTTTGTTAAACAGACATTTACAACCGAAATTAAAGAATTGAGAGCATTTTCAAAATTTCATTTTTTTTTCATTTTTCAGAAACTTTTGTCAAAGTTTCCAGAACGCATTTTTTACCATGTTCTAAACATTTGAAATTAAAGATCCTTTGGAAACCCTCACCTTTTTTATTCTTCCAAATATTTTTGAAAAGTGCGGTTTCTTGAGAACGTTTTTCTAGAATCAAGAAGAAAATAATAAATATCTCAATTGGGTTAAAAGTTATAGTGGGTTGAAGAAAAAAAATCGTGTGTTTTGAAAAGTGAATAAATATTTTTCTTCAATATGAATAAATCTTCTTTGAACCAAAGTATCTTATTTCTAATTGTGAATTAATATTTTTCAACCATAAATCTTTAAACTGTTTAATTTGTTAAAGTTTGAATTTTCAACTTTTGCAGCTGAAGATAATTCAAAGGTTTCTTAAAAATGTGTGATATTAAAAAAATGTTTTAAATTCTTCCATATTTTCGGACGAATTTTATTGTCGGTGCCTGTAATTTTTTGTGTACATAGTATTAATAGCATTGCAGATGACCTCTCCATTAAATAATTCTTTCAATATAGATTAATTTGAAAAACATTTTTTAGATAATTGATTTTCAAATTTTTAACCATACATTTTTTTAATAATAATATTACATCATCATTATTATTATTTTTACGTTGCCACATCCACAGGTTTATTACGTGAAGAAAATATTAGGTACTTTACAGTAGAACACTACAAGGGGAGCAGAACTTTAATAAGTCTAAGCAGAATTTTTAAAGTTTGGACCTTTTCTAAATCATATTTTAGTACATTCTCAGGTTACTTTTGCAAATAAAGAATTAAGGAAAAAAGTGAATTTTCGAAAAGTGGAGAAATTACTTGAAAGAATTTTTTTTGCGTATTTAGCTGATGCTATTTCTGAAAATTTGTACGAAATTTCCAAAATTTTCTTTAGTTGTAGTAATTGTCTTAGTTCCTTAATTTTATTTTGATTTTAACTTATAGATTCATCTCCAAAAATCTAGGTGCGCATGTTTGTTTTTGAAAATCATTTTTAAACAATTGAAGCATTTGTTAATAATTTGAAACATTTTCTTTTAAATGTTGTTAACAATTTTTCCACGCCATACGATATAGGCGTACACTTCCGTAGCCTGAGATATACATTCGAAGCTCTTGTAATTACTTATTATAAACGAACTAAGCATTCAATCAAAAATCAAAAACACTATTGAATTCGTCTTCGAAATATTTAGGTGCTACAATTTTTCTTTGAAACATTTTTCAAACAATTATATTATTTTCAAATTCTCTGCACCAGTTATGAAGAAATTAAGCGTTCGATCCGAAAACCAAAATAGGCGCCCTTACATGTTTCGAAGAATTAAAAAAAAAGCCCAAGCCGATATTTTATAACAAATCAAAAGAAATTTTTGGTGTCAGTCGGGTGTCGATCCGTCCATCGTACTTTTTCCAAAGAAGGGGAGGGAAATGTAGGGGGAGTACGATGTTGCGCAATTTGCAAAGAGGGACAGGTGGTTCTTATTTAAACTTGGTGAATTTCTGTTTAGAATTTCTCTGCTCCCAACACCCAGATTTGTGCGTATACCCAAATTTAAACAAAAAATTTTGTTTGAACCATAGTTCAGTTCAGTTTAGTTGACAGGCCGACGGAGAACCTTGACTGAGCCCCCTGGCCCTCAAATTGTAAAGCCTCATGTGCCACATTCTTAGCTATTCATTCTCAGTAGTTGACTCCAGACCACTTGGTGAAGCTCATTTTGTCAGGTTCCATGAAGTGGTCTCCCGCGGTATGTTGCCTGACCCTAGCTGATATCGAGTACTCGCATAAGACATGCAGGAGTGTTTTATTATCCTTGCCTCCACTGTCCTAATGTTTGGGGTAAAACAAGGATTTCCCCAACTCTGTTCACCCTGTACGTGAGATTGTACCATGAAATTGTTCCTAGTATATCAGCTGCTTCGTGCAGATCCACTTTTTAAGAATATCCCCATGCAGCAAGACGCTAGTCCCAGAACCGGTCTCAGTCCTAAGTATTCACTTGCTGCACCACCGTTTGCTAACTGGTCCGCCTTTTTGCTGTTCTTGATTTCTGAGCAACCAGGAACCCATATGAGAGCCAAGTTGTTCTTTTTTGCAAGTTGATTTAATACCATTTTGTATTATCAAAGCAGTTCTGATGTTATGCCTGATTTCCTAACTGCAGTTAATGTTGCTTGGCTGTCCGAGCAGATTGCCATCTGCGTACCAGCAGCGCTTTCTTCTAATTATATATCAGGATAGCGAAGGACGGTGGCGTGTCATCCAAACGGGATCCCTATCCCCCTTCCTCCCGCGCTGTCATAGATTCCTGCTCTTAACCATCCGACTCCCTAAGAGCCGTCTGTGTACCAGGCCTTATTTATAGAATTGGCAGTGTGCTGATGGCACACTGACGCCTTGGCAGTTATCGTAACACAGCCTGTCGTGCATCGTTTTAAGTTTCACTTGTGGCCACCAAACTATGGCCGCGTATAGGAACATTGCTTTAAGGACAGCGGATTAGAGACATGCAAGCATTTAAGATCCTAGAGCCCACGTCAAACAAAAGGTTCTTCAGCTCATACAAAATGTCATGAGAAACTTCCGGCATAGGTTCTCAAGATGCTTCGTCCAGTTCAGTTTGCTATCTAGAATCACCTTCAAACCTTGTAATTCCCATCAGCCGCGTTAACTCTGTGTATAATACCCTTCCTTATGCAGTTTACGAAGAAGACCGTCTACCACAGAACACCACAGGAGGCGCTATTTCTCTGATTAGGCCTTCGCTCCATCTGGCTTCAAGTCGCATTCGGCGTAGCATGCTTTCCATCCAGCTAACTAACTGGTCTGGCAGGCCATAATTTGAAGCCTTTCAGTAGATTACTTCTGGCGAGGTATTGCTAAAGCACCCTCTTTACCCAAGAAGATGCTTACAGCATATCCTGCCTGTTCCAGCTACTACTCCAATTGCGCCACGATAGCATTGTCGCTATACTGATTGACCGCAAATCTTTAGCATTTGTGTGGCTCTTCTTCTCAGGTTCGGAAATAAAGGTTATCCTCCCATGCCCTTTTGTAAGAATTCTGGATAAAGGCCACCTGCTCCTGGTGATTTGAATAGGCTGAAGGACCGAACGGTTCATTCCATTTTCTTGATACCAGCAACCTTAGTGGCGAAATTCTATTCGGCATTCTCCTCCTCATGGCTTCAGTCTTACATATCTTGGTAGGTTTGATTTTGCTGAAAATTCAAGACGAGGACTTCCCGCAAGAAGTGGTCTTCGGCAGTTCTTTGATTCTTCGCAGAAGCTCCTGCAATCTTTCTGTTCATAAGTTCTTATGTTTTTATTATATTCATTCCAAACCGTGTTATAGATGTTTCAGTCCGAAGGCAATTTAGTTCTGTTTGCCCTGTTGCACAACGTTATATTCTTTTCACAAAGTCTTGAGGTTAGTGTTCCACCATTCTACTACTTTTCTAGACTTGACTCGCCTTATAGGGCAACTGTTCTTCTATGACGTAATCAGAGCCCTTCCCAGAAAATTCGCGGCGTGCCCTAACTCATTTATGGTACCGTAGCTTGAGGGAAATTCCACAAATTTGAGTTCCCCCTTATATGAGTTTCAAATTTTATTTTTGGTATTCTTGATCTTTGAAACAGCCGCTTTTCCTAATGCTAACCGGAATAAGATATATACGTGATCTGAGAGAAACTCCACATCGGAGACTGTCCAGTCCACTGTCTTGCTCCTCAGTTCTTCCAGTTCTTCTGAACATAGAGTCCAATCGAGAACCACACTCTTGTTTTCCATCTGGAATGTGGGAGTATCAACACGATTAAAATCTTCAGCTGAGTGCCTGCTAGGTGTTCAATTAAATCTCTTCTTTCGCCGTTGATGTTTGTGCTTGCCCACACTCTATCAAGGGAGTTAGCGTCACACACCAACAGCGGAGGACTCCTGTTCTCCAGCAGTGTTGAACTAGAGCCTTCACCTCTCTAGGTTTTCTCCGCTTCTGCTCCATAATCGCATCCTTACCCTTGACGTCTATGCGCTGTTGTCGAGACATTTCATGGCTGTTCTATATTGCAGTTAGCCTCTTTCTGCTTTTATAGCAGCTGGAACGAAAACCGTAGATACGTCTGACGAGTTTAAAGTTGGTTGTGGTTGTCATTGTCTTTTTAACTCTTATTAGTATCTATGCCTCCACAATGGCGACATTTTCAAAGAGGGAGCTTGTCCAGTGTCCAATATTTGGCCATCCTAAAGAATTTGATAAAGTGGTTTTACCTTCAAGTGTTGACATTTTAAGATGTTGCCAAAAAGCCAGACGGCAGCTGGGTATCAATCTGGTGGCAACAGGGAGCATTCATTTCAGGATATCGCGAATAAGGTTACTCTGAAATTAATGGCAATTGGGGAATCTTTTTCTATTCCTACAGTCTCAGAGAGACGCGACAAACAACTCATACTAGATTTTCATTTAAAATAGATAAACATCAAAGCTTTTTTGAGAACCAAATCCACATTAGATGACCCGAAGGAACAAAAGACTGCATCATTTAGAGAGGATTCCGCAAAATTATTCGAAATTGCGTTTTGTAAATGCAAGGATTTGGCTTGCTGCTCCTGTTCCAAAGAGAAGGGAATATCCAGTCATTGAGCAGGCTTTTTATTTTGACCAACGAAGTTCTTGATTGATGTTCGTCTCGTTATTCGATAGTTCTGAAACAGAAAAATTGCGTACAAGATCAGAACGAGCTACAAAACGAATGAAACTTGAACTAAGACAGTGTTGTTCATTTTCTTCTTCATCGTCCGCACAAAATAATGCTGATACTTACTTTGATGAGGCAGGTGATGGAGAAGGCTCTTCTAAAATAGAGAACGGTCCTTCTTCCGATGACGATAGTAAAGGTGCAGTTGACGATGATGTTACTTTACCACCCAGATTCATTAGGAGCCAGTCACAGTCATCGCAGTCGGAACTTGATATATCGGAAACAGCAAAAATCGCTCAGAGATACTGCATGAGTTCACGGGCCTCCGCTTATGTAGGCAAGTCTGTGCTGCAGGCAGCCAAAAAGGCATATTTGATTTCTGAGGAAACCTCTCAAAATATAACTTCTGACGCTCTAGTGATTGACAAAAATAAGGTAAGGCGTAAGACCGTGAAATCAGGCACTAAGTTGGAAGATGAAGCACACCTTGGAAATCTTATATGTGCTTATCTTAATAATAATATAATCTTATATCTTATATGTGTACTTTGATGGAAGAAAGGATGAAACTTTGGCAGGTCTTGTGTTAGTAAAGGAGGAACATTTTGCCTTAGTAGCTGAGCCTGGCTCAAAATACATCGGTCATGTTGTCACACCATCACGCTCTACCCAAGAAGAGTATGATGCTATTTTTAATTACGTCACGACAGATCTTAACGGCGCTTTCGATGAAGTCGCTGTTGCTGGTTGCGATGGCACAAATACAAACACAAGATGGAAAGGAGGCATTCTTTGAAAACTGGAAGAAAATATTGGGCGTCCTTTGCAATGGACAGTTTGCCTTTTACATTTTGATGAATTCCCATTGAGAGCCCAAACATTCAGTCATAAACTGTCAGGCGATGACTTTTCATCGCCGAGCGACTCTTAGGACGCATTAGTAACACAGTCAGGCCCATTTTAGAAGAAGCTTAACTTTGTACTTTTCCCGACTAGCCGTTTTCGATTATAGAAAGTAGTGTTAAAATGATCCACCCTAAGGTTTAAATAGGACCATGTGCGAAAAGTGTCACTAGCGGCGAAATTTCGCAGATGGAAACTCATAGCAATGAAGACAGGCCCTATTTTTACATTCTTATCAGTGATTTGATGAGCTCGAAGAAGTACGTGAAGAAAGGGATGGCATAGTTGTCGATGGCTCTGATTTTGTTTGTCGCCTGAAGAGAACTTTTCAGAATCAATGTGAGTCCTGTAGTGAAGGCAGTCGTTAGGCTTTTCATAACCATCGTATGCTGAATACCCTAAGATTCGAGAATACCCAGATATTTATATGTCTCGACCTTAGCCATTGCTTTGATGTCATTCTCGATCTCGTACTCTAGCTCTGCGGTCCCTTATTATCCTTTGCTGCAGTTTTGATCTGAACTAGCGTATTCCTTCAGGTAATCTATGTATAGAAGATGGGTCAGTTGATGACCATCATCATTATCATGTATTCTAAACCCATGAGACCTGCTATCTAGTGTTTTGCTCAATGGGTTCATGGCTCAACAGAACCGTAGCGTACTGGAGGAGTTCAAGATCATTCACTTGATTATTATTCATTTTTCAAATACTTGTAAAAATATTTTTTATTTACATATTCACTGTACAGTTAAATTGTACAGAATTTCAACCTAAGAATATGAATTTTCGAGAAAAAAAAACATTTTTTATTTTCAACCAAAAACGGAACAGTTAGATTTAGAGTTGAAAAAATTAATTTTTAAACAAACAAAAGATGAATTCTTAACATAGCAGTTGAATTTCATAATAAGTATATATCTAGATTTGGAAAAATGTATGAGTCTTCATTTAGGGAATAAACTTTTCACATTTTGTTCAACTTTTTATCAAATACTTGATTTTCTACAAAATTATTGAACGTTTAAGTCAAAAATATCAATTTTCTACATAACAGTTGACCTTCCAAGTCGGAAATGTGAATTTCCCATAAAAAAAGTTCATTTTCAACCAAAGCAGATTAGTTTATTACCAAAAAAGATTCTGCATTGTTGAATTTTCAATAACATCGTCGAACCGAAAATGTAGTCATAATCTTTTCAACAGAGAATGAGGAGTTTTCAACTAATAAGAGAATCGGGGAGACTTGTAAGACTTTTCATAATAAAAAGGATCCACATTTAATTTAAATTAAATGGATTAAAAGGGATTAAATAAGGATTAAATTGGATCCACATTTAATTTGGAGGGGGGGGGGGGGGTGAAAGCCAATCCCATTTTATCTTACATGAGTTACTACTGATATTGCTGTATGAATTACAAGTAACACTGTTATAATTACCAATATAGTAACATAGTACTTCCTAAAGCAATGTACTAGGTACTACGTTAGGCACTAGATTGCACTTGCAAACAGTTGTTGATGAAGACTTTTTAAGTTTTTCTTTTTAATGATTTGCAATCTTGAAAACATTTGAAATTATTTACCTACATCAAAACCCAAGAGACTTTCCATAATTCGTGCACGGCCCCCAGAAATTGTTTAATAAATTAGTATGTAAGACAACGAATATTAAAAATTGCTGTCTCGTGTAACTCCATATATTTCTATCATATTTTTACAGAACCAAGTACACATGCATCTAGTAGCAGCGGTTCTTCCGGAAGTTCCCTTCCTCCTACTGGAGGATTTCATAATTCTCCTATGAGTCACATTGCTGAAGAAGAAGAAGAAGCAATCGTGGTCGACGGCATGTATTGTGGAAAAGTAAACCTACAAAATCATGCTATCACCGCAGATCCAGATGCAACGGGATTTAGGGTATACGATGATGAGCAAAAGCCTTCTCACCTTTCTCCCGATGATTGGCTATTAAACATCCGTACTTATTCTTATAGTGTACCTAATGTAAGTACACTGTAAAACTAAAATTCAATTTTTTTATAGCTTAATCTTTTGTGCGTCGTGGTTTGGAATATGGCAAGTTCATGTTGTCATTTTTAATATGAAATAAGACTCTGGGATTCAATAATAGGTGGGTTAATTTTTAAAGGAAACTAGATATCTTTTTCATTACTGTTTCAAAATGTAACTTCAAAAATTTGAACCGTGCACTTTACCTGCAAAATAATCGAGCTGTCTACCGTTACGGAATATTCCGCAATACTAGTCAGTATATAAAATAAAACATTATTTCAACAAACAAAATGAAACATAATTTTTTTTTTTTATTTGGAACGTTCTGAATTTTCCTAGTAAAATTAAGATAATTTAAAAAAAAAGGAGGTAAAATTTCGCGATTTTTAGTTAAAAGCACGGTATTTTCTGAAACATTGTATGTGAATGTTCTGAAACTTGTAACAAAAAATGCTAAGTTTTACGTAACGGAAGTTTTGTGCCGTTTAATATAATAGAAAATCACAAATTTTTTTTTCGAAATTCAATGAAAATTTACGAAAATTCAATTACAATTTTTTAGTTTTATGAAACCAGCTGTAAAATCGATCTCACGTGTTTCCTATTTGTTTGTTATTTATAATAATCATATGGTGCTCATTTCACGAGCACTTTGCGTTCCGTTAGCAAATGTATTTGCTTCCACTTAGAGGAAGCATAAGTGATTTTTTCAAATAATGAACAAACCAAAGTCTTCACCTTTATTAATTTAAAAATAAAAATATACAAAAAATATCAAATTAAACATAATACGAAAGAAATTTTAAATACAATGACAAATCAGACAAATAAATTTTTGTATTCGAAAAGATAATTTTTCGAGATGATGAAAGGGACAGGAAAAGTCTCGTCGCACCCTATCCCTTTCCCAGCTTTATGATTTCTACACAGAAATTGTTAGAATTATTCTATTTGAAAATTTATGATCAAAAAGTCTTTTCTATTCATGCGTCAACTTTGAATTATGTCGATCAAAAAAGGTTCAGTATGAAAACCCGTGTTTGCAAATATTATGCAATATCTTCCTTACACTTCAGTAAAATTTATCAATATTATAGGTCAAACGATTTTTCTCCAACCAAGTAACCAAGTAACCAAGTAACCAAGTTCTAGTATCAACTTTGAATTATGTGAGTGAAAAAAGTTTTATCATAAAAAACCGATTTTTAAAATATTATAAAATGCTAGAAAATGCAATGAATCTTTTTAGAAATCCTTTGGTCAATTTCATATTAGTGTTGAAACTAATCCCTTCAAATTTCATCAATTTATCTTAATCAATTTTTCTTTTAGATCTATCCATGTCTCAACCGCGATTAAAATATCGTCAAGATAAAACAGAACTTGTTTATTGCGTAAAGGTCCTAAGACCATTTGCATGAATTTTGTAAAGTAAAAGGGTGCATCACAAATACCGAAAATTACCCGAGTGAATTCTTCGGTTTCATCCGGAGTTATAAATGCGGTCTTTGCTCTCGATTCTTTTGACAGTGGAATTTTCATGTACCCATGTGACAGGTCCAGTGTTATCAACAAATTCCTTTTTCCTATGGATGTTAAACATTCATCTCATTTAAGAAGCGGAAAATTTATATGCTCAGTTTGCAAATTTAATCTACGAAAGTCCACGACCATTCCTTTATCGCCATTTTTCTTAGTTGTCAAAATTACGGGACTCGCATGGTTAGAATTTGTTCCCGTCGCGAAACCGTTCTCTTACAATTCTTTTACTATATCCTTCATTTTTTCGCGATCGACGTTTTTACAATTATGAGGCCTATAGACAACCGGTCGACTCCCTGGTTCCTCTACAATCTCCACGTCAAAAACATCAGTACAGCATACCTCTTTTGAATGCATTGCAATTGTGCACCTATGATTATTCAAAACGTTTACCAAATCCTGTAGAATTTCTGGTGACGTGTGTTGATCGACATCTAGATCTTCGATGCGAACTGGTCTTCGCTCTTCTTGCTGGAGTTTGGAGAGCTCGTCAATTTTTCCTTTAAATATGGCCTCGTTCACTGCTACCGCTCGTTCCTTAGTATCCAGATTAAGGACTGGGAAAACATGTTCCTGCTTTCCAAAGTCAGACACATTAATAAACCCAACTAAATTTGGTGGAATTATAACGTTTATACTCACTGTTAAATAATCACTGGTTGAGTTTTCGGCTTCGAATCCGTACAAAAAAGCTTCTTCGCTTTCTTTGAAGTAGAAACGAGTTCCGAATTTTACGAAATCCACTCGCGGGTTATCGGTGAACGTACGAACCATGATCACACTGATTGCTTGCACGTCATCTGGTACCACTCGTATGCGCACTTCATTGACGGACACGTGATCGTCACAAGAATCCGCGATTATTACTCTCGGTGAATTCACTATGAAGTCTGCTGGTCCAAAACTTTTTAAAGTGACTGGTTCAAACAAATCTTAAAATTTTCGTTTTTCACAATCGATTCTTTAATTGTGCAGTCTGCACTGCCTGGATGCACAAATCCATTCAAAATTTTATTTGCGACCTTTAAATCTTTGAGCTACTTTTTGATTGACAGGTCTTTAGCCGCGATTATGTTCCCTTCCCTCTTTTTCTTCGTGCCTTTTGTACAGTGGCGCCATGTGTGCCCTTTCGCCTTGCAATTTGTGCACATCAATTCCCTTTTACCTTGTGGACAATCCCTTGAGATATGTCCGAACGCCTGGCAATTACAGCATTCGAGCTCTCCTTACTCGTTCATGACAGGAGGTCGGCTGTCTGGATTCTTTGATGTGTCGGAACGATCTGACGAAAGTTCGTTTGACGGTGCGTTGGTTGTTCATAAGGTCCACACGTTGTGGGTCATGAAGGAGTTCGTCCGTGTCGTGGTGCTCCTTCGGCATCAGAGAAGAACTGTGAATCCTCGATTATAGTCCTGTCAAGATTTGTTCTTTGGTTTCAATCATCGACAAGTTTAAAACTTGACACATTCTAGCCTTTTCCAGGAAATAGCTTTCGATCGACTCGTCCTTCTTTTGAGTGCAATCCGTCATTTTACGCCATAAGTTTGTGAGGCTTTCGGCAGCGATAGATGTTTTTCGAAGAGCTCTTTCGAAATCTTCCCTGGTTTAAAGTTCTAGAGGTTTCGTTCTGAACCAATTCAGAGCCCCACCCTTCATGTGAGCTTTCGTTGTTTCGAACATGAAACTTTCTGGCCATCGATGTAAGAGGCCCATCCTCTTCAAATTGTCTATCCACTCACGCTCTATTAAACTGTCACTCGCTCCGTCAAACGTTGATATCGCCTTGGATAGATCCGGTATAATATGGAATGCTTCTGGCAGGCGGTAATATCTTGGCTCCGGAATGGAGCGCTCAATCGATACACGATGGATGACTTGTTCCATCAGAGCATCTCTTCGACGATTCTCGTTGATCATCATTTCCTTTAATTTAGCGATCTAAGCAGATCCGCTGCCAGAAGGAGGTGATTTGTTGATCCTTGACTGGTGTCTCCTCTCATAGTTAGGATGTTCGTGACGTTGACCGTTTCTCTCCGTTTATAAGTCCGATTCGCACATTCCGCACCTCGGGTCTTTTCTCTGAAAATTAACGTGTCGCACAACTTTTCATTTCTCGGCCACTTCGATTTTAATTATCGAATTTGGCACCCGCACAATTTTTAATTCGATATGCCACGCACTCGTCGACTGAGACGATTCTGCCGAACTTTTTCACGCGTTTCTGGTGCCACGAACGTTCGCTCTCGTGGTGAGGGGGGGTGAGGGAGATTTTTTCGCCAACGCTCAATCACACGTAATCTAGGCACTCAGAATTTTGCCCCTCGTTAATTTCGCACATCGATCTCTATTGGATATCCTCCGCGACTTATCGCACAACCTCCTATTGATCATAATCACCAGCACGACCGATCGCAACACTCAAATCTTTTGTTTGGCATGGCAACCCAAGCGGCCTTGTGGCGTCGGTTTGGTTTTTCGCGAATTTCGTGCATAAGCGACCCATATCCCACTTCTGAAGTGTTAAGAACGAAATATCCTTAAGATTGGTTAATCAACAACTCGCACTGGATCAGATTAAATGTATTTAGTGTAGGTAAAATAATAAACATACAGGTGATCGCTGAAGAGGTGCGAGAAATGGGTCAGGGAGGAACTGTTGTTTCTCCCTGATCTATCTCTCCCTCTTCACACACTGAACACGTGACGCATTCTGTCTTGCCCATCCAATCTTCTTGTTCAGTTGATGCAAGCGTCTTTTGGACTTTTAATCCATCGTCGATTTTATCCTTCGATTTAAATCAGCTAAAGCTCTCTCAGCACCACAAACTGAACAATTGATGGGCTCGAGGTCAGACTCCTCCGAGATATCCTTACAAAGGGGGGCATCCATTTCAGCTAGATATTGGGGCAGCGGTTGGGGAAGCGCTCCGCGTACATATCAATTTTTCCGGAGGTTATCGGCTTGATTTCGCAAAGACTGCTGCGAAACGTGCTGAAGCTCTGGGTGTTTCTGGCACCACATAGTGTGTAAACGCGCTTTAAAACCTCCGTAAACAGGGATAATGCTAGCATCGTAGCAGTCCAGCAAGTAATTCTTCTGTTGAGTCACCCACTCAATGTAACCATTTTTCCGGCTCGTCATCGTATTTTCATCTAAATTATCTTCAGCACCCCAACCTCTAGAGTGATCGGCACTGTTTGCTGATCAATTGTCGGGTGCTCTGCGCGTTCGATCATTTTGAACCGCATCTACAACTTTGTGGTGGTTTGGTTGTCATTGTTGTTCCCACGAGCAGATAGGGAAAGCGTTCCTCCGTCCTTGTAGCGCCCCGCATGCATACTCTGAGAGGCCGCCCGATATTCCAGAGTGGGATAACTCGAAGGGGAAACATCTCTCGCTCTCACCCTAGTCCGCCACTCGAAAAATGCGCTCCGTTGATTCTGACCGTAGTCCGCAACTCGAGTGCACCCGCCATTCAGCTTTCAGTATTGTTGTTACGCCTTCTCTTAGGGGTTACTTCATTGGGAAGATCCCTGGACAATTGTCCGCGACTGCTTATTAATTATTGTAACTATATTCAACAGAAATCCTTGGTACGGGACCCTCTTTCCGCAACCCGAGGATGCGTTCTTAAGCGGAATTGCACTGTTTCTCTCCAAAAAATTATAGAGCCTTCAATTTGCGTCGGATTTTTAACTTGAAGAAGAAATTATTTGGATTGAATACTAAAGAGTTTCAAGCTCACAACTTTTGTTTTTTCCATTTGTTCATTTACAGAATAAACTTACCGTGATATCCCAATTTATGCCATTTATCGCCCGAGCGAAAATGTAGGTATCCCAGGGATATCGACATGATGTACAGGATGTCTACGGGACCTTTCTGAGATATTCAGATATTCCACGTGGAATATATAGAACATAAGAATTTAGAGGTTATAGATGCAATAACAGCCAACTCTTAAATTCATATCAATAATGAGATAAAATTCCGAACAAATCGAATATTCGAGATTTGTATAAAGCGGATTTTTGTCCCACGAATTTTTTTGAATCTTCATGTTTTCAGGCATTCTATACATTTTAAATAATATGCCTTCCAGAAATATTGGATTTCATTCAAAAAACTTTTATATATGCCAGACAGAACATTGTGTGGATATTTTCAGGACATTTTTCAGGATATCCCATTTCCTGCATAAATATCCTAGGGATGTGCCAAAGATATTATTTTGCTGTGAGGGGAAATCCTGCTTTAAATAAACAAATTATTTAATTGTACTTTCTCTATCGCTACTTATTTCAAAAAGTAGCTTAGTTGCAACTATCGTCTTATTTTAATACATGAACTGAGCACTGGAATAATTTTTTTTTTTTACAGAGAAGATGGGTATATGGTGTAGCTCGCTCCTTACGTGATCAGCACCCTCAGCATATACAGGATTTGAGGGAGGCTGAACTGGAAGAGAGGCGTCGTCAGGCACGTCGTCGGCGAGCAGAACGAGAAGAACGAGCAGCGTGGCTGCGTGCGCGTTTTCCCAGAAACTAGCACCGCTTTTTTACAAAACCAAATAAAAAAATATCGTATAATTAAGGGCCTATTTATGACCTTTAAGGGCCGCGAGTTTCAGATTTCCGGCTCTGTAACTTTTTATACAAAATGTCTTGCGCGCTAACTTCACATGAAGGCAGCACCACCATACATGTAACTTCAAAACTGTTTATTTAAACCAACCCGGATTTCTTCAGAAATGAATGGCTCACTTAGAGTGCACAAATAGACATCGAGTATCCTATTATCATACCATATCATATGACTGAAAACTAGCCCTTAGTCGTACAACGGATGCAGTCAAACATAACTTTAGCGAAACATTATTATAAAAAGCTACATCAAAAGTTAATCACAATTACATTAATGTTCTGCCAACATATATTCAGGAGAATCTCCTGAAACACCCTGTCACCCCAATATATTGTTACCAACCCTAAATGCTCTTTTAACGCTTTCGTTACGGTGTAAGTGATTCTCACACAAAAAAACAGCTTTTATCAAACTATGTAGATTCTGATTTTTTACCTTGAAATCACTATTTTGAAAATTGAGAAAAAAATATTTCTAAATTTAAGTATCGGTTACTTGGTTCTTTTTTTTATCTTAACTCTAAAGTCTCAAGCGATTTAATGCGCAAAAGCTGGGGCAATAAACAACTCGACCATTGCAACTATGGAAAATTCAAAATTCAAATTTTGAACCAAACGACGGAAAAAAAGAGAAAAAGTTTTGAGAAAGTCCTAAAAATTTGTTTAAACAATTTTTCAAGGTCTTATCATTTTGGTTCTATTTCTAGAAAATGTTATTCAAAATATTCGGAAATCTAATTTCAAACAAAATTTGTTTGATAGGACTTGTCATTTTGCTTTCATTTATCAAAAATGCCATGAACGAAAATCCGATTTTGAGCATTACACTGCAAGACAGGGAAGAAAGTCTGAAGAGATTATTGTAGATTTTTATTATAAATTAGCTCAGAAAATCAATATATATTTTCAAATTCCTGTCGAAAATCGAGCGCCGAAGCGCGAGAAAGTATTTCTATAATTTAATCAAAATTTTTTATTTTGAAAGTTAGAACCTAACACAGAGAACATTTTTGTTCAACGTCTGAAATTTCATTTGTATTCCTTATCCGGGCGATCCCCAACTCTGGCAATTTTATGATATAACATTCAAAATTTAAAATCAAAGAAAGGAATACGAAACGAGATTACTATACATATATGATACCAATTTTTGAAATTCCAGGATTTTGAGCATTTCTATATGAAATTGTTTGTTTTTTTTCAGTTGAGGTTAAAACTAGTGTTCAATATTTTGAGATGTTGAAAAATTAAGAATAGTGTGATTCACAATACCCACTTCTGAAGTCTTCTTAAATTGAAGGCTTGAATTTGATAAATTATTGTCCTCATTATTTATTCTTTTTTTTAAATTCTGGATACATTTATTTGGAAATTGATAAATTACAAATTCTTCCCTAAAAAATAGCTGTGTCAAATATTAAAGTGCAAGAACTCATCCATTTTCGAAAAAAATAATCATATCCTATCCCAGATTAAATCCGACTTATTTCAACGTTAATCAAGTAGTGTCACGGACCATTATTTCATAAAGATACGCTCAACTTATTTTTTCAGTAATTCTCCTCTCAAAGGGATTATGTTAAGAAAACCTGCTAAGTGTGTTTAGAAAAATACATTGAATAGGCATTTCTAGAAATTATATTCTTCAAGATCATTTTTGACAAAATTTCTGAAAGCTTATCGTCACATCCGCTTTCGCCTGATGTGACATGCATGGCTAACAGGGTTGTCCTACATTTGTCAAGTTTGGAAAGTGCATTGCTTTTGAAAATAGTTATTTCCTGTAGTAAAAAACAGAACTGTTGGTGAGTATGAAAATTGAAATAATTTCAATTACTAATGCTCAATTGGAAGGGGATATGAACATTTTAGAGCACGCTTGTAAATGCCTGATAGGCTTCAAACCGACACGGTTTGAATCGCTCTGTCTTGACCGGCCGTAATTCGGACAAGTTTCAAGACCGTAGGTGGCAGACTATCTTCTTTGATAACTACAAGAGTGCCGATCTTGATTTCTTCTTGTTTCGAAGATGTCTTTCATTTGGTGCGGGAGATTTGATTATTCAGATATTCTCTGTGCCACCTGCCCCAAAAATGGTGGTGCATTTTTTGTGCAATTTCTCAGGAGGATAATCGGTTAACTGGAAAGTTACGCAAGTCTGCCTGTTGAAAGGTTGCCAGAGGAGTTCCAATCAAGAAATGACCTGGGGCTGAAGGAAGAAGGTCATCGGGATCGGATGAAAGCGGTGTTAGTGGACGTGAATTGAGGATTGCTTCAATCTCGACGACGTAAGTGTGTAATTGTTCGTACGTTAAAAGAGCGGTACCTGCAATTTGTGTAAAGTGTCTTTTGAACGACTTCACTGCCGCCTCTTATAAGCCTTCAAAATGAGGTGCCCTGGGAGGAATAAGATGCCACTTAAACCCTTTCTTCAAAAGAAATTATTGAATCCCTTTGTAGCTTTCCAGTGATTCAATCTGTTGATATAGTTCGCGCAATTTTCGCCTAGCGCCAACAAAAATTCTTGCGTTGTCCGAAGATATCGAGTGAAATATTCCTCTTCACGCAAAAAAGCGTTTTAAACAACCCAGAAGGGCTCCGGTCGTTAAAACGCTGGCAAATTCTCAGTGGACTACCTTAGTGGCCAGACAGACAAAAACTGAAACGTACGTTTTCACCTTCGAAATATTTCTGTGACGTCGTTCTTTAAAAAAAAGGACCACGATAATACAAACCTGCGTTGACAAGGGGTTGAGGAAATGAAACTCTACTTTGTGGTAAATCTCCCATAAGATAGTCGGTTTCGCGATAATCTGATTCTTGAGGAGAGTTACGCAACAAAATCTTTTGAAAAAGACTATCTTCATCAAGTACTCATATTTGCCTGTACATCTGCTCGATGTCGACAGTAAGTACGCAAAGAATCGAAACCGTGTGATTATTGAAAAAAGGTCCTCCTGAATAGTTGGACCGATCATTAAAGAGTCATTTAATGAAATACAGGTAGCTGTTTTTGCAGAACCGTCGAATACGACTCTGACTTTCGTAGTGATACTCGACGTTTTTACCACTGCGTGATGTGGGAAGTAGAATCCGCGATCATTTCTTATTCAAAGGAAGATTTACGCAGTAACGACCTGATTCAGTTCTTTGAACATTTTTCTGAAAATGTTCTTCGCATGCTAATTCCTCATTTGACGTGACTTCTGAGGTGGAGTCTACCTCTAATTCCCAAAGAATAGGCAGTTCCTGGAATTTAGTAATATTGCAGGTGATCGTCGAAACGTTTCCGAGGAGGGTCGTCCCGGAGGAATCTTGATTTCGAAGAATGAAACTCTCTCTCTCTCTCTCTCTTAAAAAATACCAATGTTCCACGATCAAGTTTAATTTTCTTAAAAAATTAATTTTCAACAAAATACCTTCTGTATCTTGAACCAGCCAGTTAGATTTTCAACAAAAATAAAACGATATTTTAATAAAATGGTTAAGTTTTTAACCAAAGAAATCCATTGTCAACTAAAATGATGAAATTGAAAATTAATTCTCAACCCCCAAAAAAGGCGAATTTTCAACCAAGAAGATGAATGTTTTAACAAAAACTTTGAATTTCTGATGAAATGCCTTAATTTTCAAAGGGATACATTTTAAGTTCGAAAAATTATTCGTAAGAACAACAAAACAAAATTTCAACAAAATAGTTTAATTTTCAACCAAAGAAATTACTTTTCGTCAAAAATGATAAATCTTCAAACATAATTTTTTTCTTTTCACAAAAAGTAGAATTTTTCACCAAGAAGATGAATTTTCCACCAAAAAGACTAATTTTAAGCCAAAAAGGAAAAATTTTACCCAAAAATGAAGCAGTTGAATTTTCATTTCGGAAAATTAATTTTCAAAAAAAAAAATCTTTCAACAAAATAGTTTCATTTTCTCAACTGTGGAAATGAATTTGCAACTAAAATGATGAATCTTCAGCCGAAAAGATGATCATCTTCAACAAAATAGTTGAACTTTTAACCAAACAGTCGAATTTGAAACAAAAAAATGAATGGAAATAGACGAATTTTCTACAAAACAGTTGAATTTTTAATTCAATATATGAGTGTTCTATCAAAAAAGTTAATTTTCAAACAAAGAAATGAAGTATCAAGTAAACTGATCAATTTTAACAATAAAATAATTTTTCAGCAAAATAATTCAATATTTAACGGTTAACCAAAGAGCAATTGCTTGAATTTTCAACTGAAAAAAAAAACACCAATTTTCTACAAAACAGTTGAATGATCAATCAAAAAAGATAAGGTTTTTTAATAAAAAATCTAATAGTTTAATTTTCAGTTAATAAAATTAATTTTCAACAGAAAACTTCACTTTCAACAAAGAAAGATAATTTTCTCCCATGAAATATAAATTTCGAATCTGAAAGAACCAAGGTTTATTATTTCATCATTTCAGAAATATTATCTGAATTTTAAACCGAATAATCAAATTTTTACTAATAATTTGATAATTTAAATTTAGCAATTTAATGTCGACACTTCAATTAAAAACAGTTGCGTTCCCAAAGAAATAATTGATTTTTTTGGAAGACAGTTCAATTCTTAATAAAAACGGTGAATTTTAAATCCAAAAGGACGAATTTTCTGTCGAAATAGGCGAATGTTCACAAAACAGTCGAATTTTCAACCAAAACTTTAACCAAAAATAGTTGAATTTTTAACACGAAAATTGGAATGTTCGACAAAAAGACGAATTCTCAACGGATAATTAAATAGTTGGTATTTCAACAACAACAAAAAAATAAAATTCCAATAAAATAGTTAAATTTTCAACCGAACACTTGAATAAAAAAAAATTCAACAAAATTTTCTACCGAAAAATGACAAATTTGCAACAAAATAAACCAATTTGCAAACATATAATAACAGAGATTTTCAACCGAATGGTTGAATTTTCTACTAAAGACGATAAATTTCCATCCAAAAATGGAATATTTAAATTCTCAGTTAAAGAAATTAATTTTCGTAAAAAAAGAAAAGATTTTCAACAAAATAGTTACGTCTTCAATCAATATAATAAATTTGAAGAAAAGTAGTTTAGTTTTCAATCAAATGGTTGAGTTTTCGTTTATGAATATTTTTAATTTCTACCCATAAAGATGAACTAACTGAAAAAATATGAATTTTTTTTAACAAAAACTGGAATAGTTAAATTTTCGAAAAAAAATAATTCTAATGCAAAAAAATCATTTTTCAACAAAATAGTTCAATTTTCAGCCAATAAGATGATTTTTTATTAAAGTTTTTTTAAGATTCCAACCAATTCATTGAATTTTTAATAAAGAGAATAAATTTTCTAATAAAAAAGAGATGTATTCACCAAAAAAAATGAATTTTCAATAAAATAATTATATTTCTAGATTAACAAATTAATTTTAAATGAAGAAAAGAATTTTCAGCAAAATATTTAAATTTTCAATCAGAGAGATCAACCCACAAACAAATATATTTTTAACAAAGTGGTTCAAGTTTTACCCAAGTGATTGAATTTTCAATTTGAAAAATATCAGTTTTCAGCCAAAAATGAAATAGTTACGTTTTTAGTTTAAAAATTATTTTTCAACAAAAAAAAAAGGCATTTTGAACCCAAATGTTGGATTTTCTACCAAAATATATGAATAAAATCATAAAATTTCAACTACTCAACACATTATAAAATTATATAAACCTCTTGCTTGAATATTGAGCAATTGTTGATGATCGTTTAAAATTAAATTGTTAATCAAATTTTAAAGACAAAAAATCATGAACTTAGCTCCGTTTATTCAAATTTATGATTACTGAGGTTGTGGAGGTTTGTTTACAAATGTCAGAAAATCTCGATCAAGGATCGATTATCGATGTGCAGAACTTGAATTTGGCAGGAAGAAGTGTTTTTTGAAAATCGCCAACTGTCATTTTGTTTTGTATACTAATGCTAATACGCCTTGAAGTTGTTCTCCTTAATTTTCATTGATCTTCTAAAGCGAATCATATTGAGTTGAAATTCGAGATCAAAATAGCTGCAACATAATTTTTTCTACTTTTATGTTATTTTGAGGAAAGAAGTGTTTATCAGGTATTATTGAAAGAGCATCTTCTATGAAATGTTGTATAAGAAATATATCCAGTCAGCGATAGCCCCCTTTGTGAAGCAAGGAAGTATTTTTCCTTGATGTTTTAAGAATTTTCTAACAATGTACATGAGATTGACAAATCGCTTATTGGTTCAAGATCACGCACTATTCCACACACATGACAAAAATTTAAGCAAACAATCGAAATATCATGTACTCCACGCCGAATCCCTTCCTAAAGTCACGATGATTTTCAAAAAACAAGATAACGGCCTCAGAATATAAACCGTCAAACTCGGCTTTTCTTTCTCTCGCCACCAGGAAGCCTGCACTCAGCTACAGGAAGCCTATCTTCACGAAAATCTTCTAGAAATTGGTTTTTCTATTTTGGCATGATGAGGACCATCATCCCAACTCTGCTGATGACCTCAGCATTTCTCTTCCACTTTGTCGGTGAGTAGAATACATCATATAACTTAATACTTAATTAAAAATTTTTGATTGTCCTTTGTAGTAGGTACTCTAGTAGGTACTCTAGTAGGTATTCTA
>CAKNXH010001474.1:69045-88529 GCA_932178445.1 Andricus quercusramuli | reverse complement strand
CAGAAATAAATTGAGAAGGGAATCTAGTAAGAGCATGAATATTTTTTGACTACGACATTTTGGCTTATGCCAAAATTTTTAAAAATAAAGGACTTTTATATGACTTGGATTGTTGTTTTCCTGAAGAGGAGAGCATTTGACTCTTGAAACGTCGTTGATTAAAGGATCTTCTCAACATTATCAAGGTCTTTTTATTTGGTCTGAAGTATGTCATCTTATACCTTTTACGTTATTTAAGTATACATCGATAATATATTCGAAGAGTTCGTTTGTATCTCCACAGAATCGGCACCAGTGAACTACATTTAAATATAACACGTGTTTGCGATAAATTCTGTAGCTGACAACCCTGTCCTGAATCGCAATAACGAATATTTCCGTTTCGAAAAACATGATGCCCTTTTTCAGCCAAATTTTGGATGCTACACTATCCTCTCAATGTTGATCTAACTTTTTGGGGTGTTTACCGTGGATGGCTTTCTTTCTCCATTGCGTTTCCAATTACTCTTTGGTTTCTACCCTAATATTCAAGGCCTTCTCCGAGGACAAATTAGCGGTCGTGTCATCGAGATCCGCTTTACATATAGTGTTGTAAAGCGCAACATCTCGCTCGCTATTCAAATACTCTTGCAACTGTACCACTTGTGACTTACACAGTTCCTTGAGATATACAACGCCCCTTCTTCATCTATGTCGTGGTAGAACAACTTTTCCAATTGCTGAATTACTGTGGTGCATTTAGTACATTGTCGATTTTATGCGGATGGGTCTGTTTAACCTTTCGAGGCCAGTGTTAGACCATTTAATGAGCTCAAAGAATTAATCTGAGTCCTGTAGTGAAGGCAGTCATTAGGCTTCTCTTAACCATCGTATGCTGAATACCCTCAGATTTAAAAATACCCAGATATTTATATGATTCGCCCTTAGCCATCGCTTTAATGTCATTCTCGAACTCATACTCTAGCTCTTTGGTCCCTCATTCTCCTTTGCTGCAGTTTTGGTCTGAACTAGCCTCTACCTTCAGGTCATCCATGCATAGAAGATGGGTCAGTTGATGACCATCCTCATCATCAGGTATTCCAAACCCATGAGACATGCTATTTAGTGTTCTGCTCATTCTAGTTATCCTTGGTTGTCCATGATTAAGATACTTGATTCTTGTACCTAAAAGTATCATCACTTGATTTATAAAGTCGATTTTGCGTGGGCAGGTTGCAAGGAGAACCTGTTAATAGACAGGTGTCCTTGAGTGCCTGAAGGTGCATCTAAGAATAGTGATATGCATAAAAGAGCTTATGCTCTTAGCCTGGACAAGATTTGTCATAACATCTAACAAAAGCCAAGTGACTAACAGCTATGTCACATATAAGAGGGGGTATTCCAAGGAGACTCTGTCATTCTGATACTGTTCTGAATCTCCCTCTTGCCTCTATATATTGTTCTCCGGGAAAAAAGCTCTGGATACCTACTTGGCCCGCCGAACAGAAGAGAATATCTAAAATCCAAAAGTTTGCAATGAAAAATCAATTTCATTTTCTGAGAAAAATTTGCAGTTTGCTGAGCTCAGATTTCAAAGTATTAAAAATGAACTTCGATTTTTATTCAAACTAGTATTCATTAGTCTATAAATTGTGACTTCCTAGGGTGGTATTTAGGAGTAAGACAGAAGGATGGTGAATGAATTTCTGATTCATCCCCAAAGCATGAGTTCCTAGGCTAAGGGAACAGGACTCAGGGTCAAATGTATTCATGAGAGATTCCAAATAGAGATTAGATATTTATTGTAAGATAAATCCTCTTGGTTGAAAATTCATTTTTTTGGTTGTAAATTCAACTATTTTCTTGAAAGCTTCGTTTTTTTTTTGTTCAGAATTGCCACTTGTTAGACATTTATATTTTTGGGTTGAAAATGCTACTTTTTTCGAAAACTCGACTTGTTGGCTCAAAATTTTATGTGTTTTGTATAGGATTGCTCTTAAAGATTCCTCTTGATTGGTAGAAAATTTATATATTTTAAAAATCATTCATTGAGTTGAAAATTCAATTGTTTTGTAAAAAGCTGGTCTCTTTGGTTCGAAAATTTAACATTCCATACTAAATTTGTTTTTCTTTATTAACCGAAAAATCTCTTCTGGTTGTAAATTGCATTCTTGTTAAGAATTCGACCTTGTTAAGAATTCTTGAAAAGAATATTACCGAAAGCATATGAGTGGAAGATGCAAGCAGCGAGAAAGGAGCATCTAAAAGGGAGAGGAATGGGTGGCATGGTGTCAGGGGTAAGAAAGGAACTGGTGGTAGAGGAAGAAAAGGGAGAGTATAGAGAAGAAAAGGACGGAACAATGGTTAGGAGAATAAAATTAGGAAAAGTTATGATGGATGTAGTATGTGTGTACAGAAGAAGGGGAGAAGAGGGAGGGTGGAGAACAATAAGGAAATGGACAGAAGAAAAAGGTGACAGATTGGTCCTAATAGGGGGGGACTTGAATGCATGGACCGGGGAACAAGCGGGAGAGGTATGGGATAGAGAAAAGGAGATGTTCATAAGAAATTCGAAGCAAAAAGAAACGGACCGGGAGGGTAGAAGGCTTCTGGACTTTTTGGGAGAGGTGGGATGGTTCATTTGTAACGGCAATACCAAGGGGGATGAAGAAGGGGAATATACGTATGCGGGTATAGGGGACACCGTCATAGATTACATTCTGGCAGAAGAAAGAATAAAGAAGTTGATGGTTAAAATGGAAGTTGGCGACGTGATAGGCTCAGAACACTTTCCGGTGATAGCGACAATGAGAGTTGGTAGCCCAAAGCAAGGTAGGGGAAAGAGGGAAGGAAAGAGGGAAAATAAATTGAAAATGGGCTTTTGGGGGGAGGAAAAATTAAGAGAATTTAAAGAAAAAATAGAAAATGAGGAAATAGGAGGTTTGGAAGAGGAAGGAGTAGACAAGCTGCTAGAAAATCTTAAAGGAGTGATTGATAAAGTAAGGGAAGAGGTGAGACCAAGAGAAGAAGAGGGGTTTAGGAGAGGTTGGTGGGACGATGAATGCAGGGAAAGTAAAGAAAGAATGAAGGAAAGTGTAAGAAAATGGAGGAAAGGGGAAATGACAAAAGGAGAACTCAACAGGAGAAAGAGAGAGTACGAAAGAATGATAAAGGATAAAAGACAGAAGGAAAAAGAAAGGTACATGAAAGAGGTAGAGAAAGCGGTAAAGGAAGGGAGGGAATGGGAAGTGATAAACAGGGAAAGAGGAGGAAGGAAGGGCATAAATGAATAAATAGGAATGAAAGAGTGGACGAAGCACTTCAAGGGGCTGTTAGGAGGTGTGGAAAATAGGTTGAAGGGAGAAGGAAGAAAAGCGGTAGAGCGAGACGAGGACAGCGAAAACGAGATAAGTAGGGAAGAGGTAAATGAGGCAATTGTTCGGTTAAAAAGAAATAAGGCATCAGGGGAGGATGGGTTGAAAAATGAAGCACTGAAATATGGGGGAATAGGAGTAAAGGAAGATATGTGGAAGATTTGCAATAAGGTATGGAAAGGAGAAGGGTGGCCGGAGGAATGGAAGACAGGGTTGGTAGTACCGCTGATTAAGAAAGGAGAGGGAAAAAGGGTAGATGAATATAGAGGGATCACACTCATGTCGGTGGGATATAAAATTTATGTGGAAGTGCTGAGAAGGAGGTTAGAAAGACAGGTGGAAGAAAAAGGAAGTATACCACACAATCAAACGGGGTTTAGAAAAGGGATGGGAACCATAGATAACATCTACGTGCTCAACTATCTAGTCAATAGGAACCTAGGGCGAAAGAAAGGGAAACTAGTTGCACTGTTCGTCGATTTTAAGGCAGCATTTGACTCAGTTAACAGGAGGGTGTTATGGGCATCCATGAAAGAGAGGGGAGTAGACGAAGGATTAATAGAGAGGATAAAAGAGATATTCGTGGAAACTAAGATAAGGGTGAAGATAGGAGACAAGAAAGGAGAGGAATTCTGGACAGGAAGAGGGCTCAGGCAAGGGTATCCGTTGAGCCCACTTCTGTTTAGTATTCTTCTGGCAGATTTGGAGGAGAAGTTGGAGAGGAAAGGAAAAGGGGGAACAACGCTAGGAACAGGCAAAGTGTACTCACTAGCATATGCAGATGATGTAGTGCTAGTCGCGGATGATGAAAGAGGTATGAATCTGTTGATGAGAGTGTTCGAAGAATACATAAGAGAAAAGGATTTAACGGTTAATGTGAACAAGACTAAGATGATGTGTTTCAGAAATAAAAGGGGAAGATTAGAGTATGAATGGAAGATAAATAGTGTGGTGGTAGAGTTTGTTGGATGAGTTTTGCTACCTAGGATTTTGGTTCGAAACGAGAGGAGGAAGCGAATTGCAGGTGAGAAAGAGATTAGAATGTGCGAGTAAAGTAATGGGACAAGTATGGGGTATAGGAAAAAGAAGGTTTAAGGATGACTGGAAGATGAGAGTATGGATGTTTGATGTCTTAGTGTGGTCAGTGTTAAGTTATGGAGTGGAAATTTGGGGATGGAAAGAGCATAAGAGAGTGGAAAGTTTGCAGGAGAGATTTTTGAGATGGGTTATGAGAGTGAGTTGGAGCTGCCCAGGTTATATGCTGAGGGAAGAAATAGGTCGAGAAAAAATGGTGGTGAGGCAAGCGAAAAGAGCATGGAACTTCGAAGAGAAACTAAGAAGGGGAGAAGGAAGCAAAATTGCACAAGCGTGTGCCCGGGAGGTCATGGATAAAGAGAGGAGGGGCAACGTGGGGCGTTCAAAATCGGAGGAAGAGAGGCATGTAATGAGGTTTGAGTGGGGTATGCAAGTTAGGGGTAGAGAGTGGGAGGAAATAGAGGAAGATATTAAGGCAAGGCAAGAAGAGGAAAGATGGGAAAAAATCGTTGATTCAAGGTACAACAGCTGGTATAAAATGGTGAAGAGGCAGGGGGAACCAGAGTACCTTCAAAAGATTAAAAAGGAGAGCAAATGGAATAGAGTGATAAGATTCAGAATGGGAGAGGGTGTTAGAGCATGTAGGTACTGGATGAATGATGAAGAGAATGTGTGCAGAGTATGTAAGTATGAGCAGGAAACGTGGGTGCATGTTTTAGAGAGGTGTACAGTTGACGAAGGGGGAGGCGAGAGTATAGAAGAGAGAATGAAATGGATTCCGAATGAAAATGGTCAGGGAGAGGAATGGATGAAGAAGCTGGAAGAGCTGAGAGAGAGAGCTGGTTCCACAGGGTAGGAAAAAGCCAAAAAATGACTCCTAAAGAAGGAGAATTACGAAGTAGAGTTGCGGTTTAGAGTCAAATTATGAGATTCATAATGGTAAGAGGAAACGGAAGCCCAGGGCAAATTCACAAGCGTTTAGAAATAAGAATAGTAATGTAAGACAATATGTAAAAAATAGTTAATAAGATAGTATAAGGCTTGTTTGTAAGAATACATGTAATGGTTATGTAAAGACTCTCGAACCCTTAAAAGGGAGAGAGTATAAACAAATAAAGAAAGAAGATTTAAAATAAAAATCTTCTCTTGGTTGAATTATCAACAATTACATTTTTCATTCAGGAAATAAATTTGTCGCATTTTGTCCAACTTTTCATCAAATACTTGAATTTCTACCGAATTATTGAACGCTCAGGCCGAAAATATGAATTTTCCACATAATAGTTGATCTTCCAACACGAAAATGTGAATTTTCCACAAAAAAGTTTATTTTCAACAGAAACAGATTATTTTATTACTCATTTTATCTTAAATGAGTTCCTATCAATATTGATATGTAAATTACAAGTAATACTGTTACAATTACCAATAACGTAACATAGCATTTCCTAATGCAATGTACTAGGTACTACGTTAAGCACTAGATTGCACTTGCAAACAGCTGTTGATGAAGACTTTTCAAGTTTTGCTTTTTAATGATGCGCAAACTTGAAAATATTTGAAATTATTTACCAACATCACAACCCAAAATACTTGCCGTAATTCATGCACGGCCTTTAACAATTTTTTAATAAATTAGTATGTAAAACAACGAATATGAAAAATTGCTGTCTCGTGTAAATTCATGCATTCCTATCATATTTTTACAGAACCAAGTACACGTGCATCTAGTAGCGACGGTTTTTCCGGAGAAGAAGAATCAATCGTGGTCGATAACATATCTTGTGCCAAAGTAAACAGACAGACTGGTGAACTCTTCACAGTACAGGATCCAACGGGATTCATTGGATACGATAATGAGCAACGGCCTCATCACTTTTCTCCCAGTGTGTGGCTATCAAAAATGGCTGCCTATTCTCATAGTGTAGGCAATGTAAGTACACTATAAACTAAAGTTCAATTTTTGTATAGTTTATTCTTTTGCGTGTCCTGGTTTGGAATATGGCAAGCTCATGCTGTCATTTTCAATGTAAAATAAGACTCTGGGATCCAATAATAGGTGGGATACTGTTCAATGAAATGGCTCAATATTATACGTCGAACGATTCGTCTCGATCTAAGCTATCTTTTATGTTCTTGTATCAACTGTGAATTATGAAAGTGTTTACAAAAAAGTGTGACATCCACACATCCGCACACACGTCCACACACATACGTCTGGACAATTGCTTAGATTATTGTATTAGACTTTTCTGAATTGTGGAAAGTTTAATTAAATGAATTAAAAATTTTTAGAAAATTTTGCGAAACATTTTCTACAATTATACTAAACAAAATTTGATAAAAACACTTTGCTTGAAATTTTTTAAATAACAAATTTATTTTTAACTACTACGTCTTTGGGCTTCGGTGGATTTTTGACAGAAGCAGGCTGATCGCTGAAGAGACGCGATGGGTCAGCGAGAAACTATTGATTCTCCCTGATCCATCTCTCCATCTTCTGTGTTCTCCTTTTTGCATCATTTAACACCTGTATATTGCCAATAATGTGCTGCTTGATTGTAGGCAGCTTTAACTTGTTCAGTGTGTGATAGTAGATCCCTATTTTTTGGGCGAACTTTCGAACACTTTCCGTGAACGGTATACCAGATGTTATGTAGTCAATCACACACGAAACACGTGACACATTCTGTCTTGCCCATCCAATCTTCTTGTTCAGTTGATGTGAGCATCTTTTGGTCTTTTGATCCATCGTCGGTTTTATCTTTCGACTTGAATCAGGTGAAGCTCTCGCAGCACCACAAACTGAGCAATTGATGATCCAGAGGTCGGACTTTTGCGAGATATCTCTACGAAAGGAAGCATCCATTTTAGCCAGATCTTGGGGCAGCGGTTGGGGAAGCGCTCCGCGTACATATCCATTCTTCCGAAGGTTGTCGGCTTGATTTCGCGAAGACTGATGCGAAACGTGCTGAAGCTCTGGGTGTTTCTGGCACCACAGTGTGTATAAACGCGCCATAAAACCTCCGTGAACAGGGATAATGTTAGCAGCGTAGCATTCTAGCAAGTAATCCTTAAGCTAATTCGTCCACTCAATGTAAGCATTTCGCCTGTTCGTCGTCGTGCTTCCATCTAAATTATCTTTAGCACCCCGAACTCTAGGATTATCGGCACCGTTTGCCGACCAATTTTCGGGTGCTCTGTGTCGGGCAAGGGTTCTTCCATCCTTGTAGAGCCCCGCATGCACGGATAAGGCTGTATACTTTGAGAGGTCGCCCGGTATCCCAGAGTTACCGTTTAAGAACCTCACACAGGTGCCATTCAGCTTTCGGCACGGTTTTTACGCCTCCGCTTAGGGGTTATTCTTTCGAGACCATACCTGGACAATTGTCCGCGACTGATTATCAATTATTGTAACCATATTAGGCAGAAACCCTTGGTACAGAGACCCTCTATCCGCAACCCGAGGACACGTTTGGTGGTTCCGTCATAGGTCCTTCTGCTATTCCAAAGGAATCGGAACCGAAACTAAATGGTTATATCCAATACACATAATATATAATAAAATACATACATATAATTTATATAATGTAAGACATAATATATTCAACAACCACCGGTGGACGAGCGGTAGTTAGGCGACCACCGCGTGATGACACTGGGAGCAACTGCCATCTGGAAATGACGCTGGCTTATAGTAGAACCGCGGTAAATCACGCCTACGGTCACGTCTTATAACTGTGAGATGGGTGGTCACAGGGCACGATGAAATCACAATGACAGGCCGGCGAAACCATCGTGTGCCTTGAGAACACGAAGCGACCCAAGGATGTCCTTCTGCATCCATCTCGCCAGTACTTTGGTATATAGCAGGAGACGTACCACCCGCTCCCCTTTCAAAAATTATGTTCACCTCAAAATTCTTCAATATTACCTATGAACATTCCTTGCTTTCATTGTGTGTGTAAATGTTAATTTTTGTACTTCTGGTATACTTTCTGTGTAAGTTACAATATGAGGTTGATTTTAGACTCAATTCTTATTGCATGAAGGGTTTTTTCATTCTGGTATAAGTTTAGTTATATGTTAACGTACTTCACACCGAAGCAGAATGTGTATGATCGCAGGACCCACCATTAAATAACCTAATCTATGCAGCCGTTCTAGACTCATTTCTTTCAAGCTTTTTTTCAGTTGATATCTCCTCCAGTATACTTTCCACATTATTTAGAAAAAGTTTCGCATTCCTATGTTTTTCAAAATAAAATGGTTTAGACATTTCAATTAGTTTATTCCTTGATTTATCAGAATCTAGTTGGTTATGTTCTATTTCCGCCACCTTCCGCAATTACTGTTGCTATTTTTACGAAATCGATTCAGTTTTATTTTCATCCACCATATTTAATTTGGTGTAATTTGCTGCAATTATTATATGACCTGCTTTTGTAGGTATAAATGTTTTTTATGCAATAAAAACGGAGATTGGGCACATTTTGACTTGACGCTTCCAATCAACAAGCTGGCTTCACATAAATTAGCTTCGTGAATTCATAAGTTTGGTTGATTTCTCTTGCAAATTAGGTGATGATATATAGTGGAAAGTTTGTCATAAGGACAACCGCAGGATTTCGCCGGCAGCGGGTGATAATCTGAAAAATTGCACCCCCTCCTAGCGAAATCGCGGTAAAATTTCAACTGTAACCACGTCTCACGACCGTGAGATAGGCGGTTACAGTCTGCGATGAATTCAATACGATGAACCGGCCAAAGTCTCCTACACCCTGAGGACATGGAGCAACCCAAGGACGACCGCCTTCTGCATTTTCCCCGCAGTGTCTTAGCATTTTGTTGACACACAGGGATGCTTTTCAGGCTATTAATCTGTGAAAATTTGGCACCTCCAAGAGCGCCGATGTTTAGGACGATTAGCTTAACAGAATATTCCGGGTATAACCGTCGCAACTCCCTCATAAGGTCTTTATACCTTTCTTTCTTTTCTTCCATCTTCGCTGTGACGTTTTTGTCCGCTGGTGCCGAAAATTCGATAACGAACATGGTTCGTTTCTCGAAGTCAAGAAGAACCATGTCAGGCCTCGAGTGCGCAACAGAAACAATTGTCGAGAATATGAAGTTCCAATATATGCGGCACTTCTGATTTTCGAAAATTGACTCTATTTTTCTAGGAGCGTTTAGCGGAGAGGTATTTGGGCTAATGCCGTAAGAGTCACAGAGATGGTAATAAAGCACTCGAAGTGCCGCATTGTGCCTTTGGATGTAGGTTGTTCCCGCATGAGTTGGACAACTAGATAGTATGTGTCCTAGATGCTCGGGGTGTTCATGACACGCTCTGCAGCTATCATCGGGAATATCTTGGCTCAAAATGTGGCGACGGTATGCTAGAGTGGAAATGACACCATCTTGACATGCCAAAATGAAACCCTCTGTGCCCGACTTCAATCTGGGTGATCTAAGGAAAGCAAACGTCAGCTCATACGACATCGACTGATCTTCCACATTTCTGTGGAAGATGCCGTGCATCCTCTTGCCGAGGAGCTCTTCGCGGAAGTTTTTCTCCTGTGCTTTCTTAATTCGGGCCTTCAGGAGTGAGTATTCAAGATGGATAAGATTTGGTACATTTTGCTCACCCCTGATATTTAAGTCAAGGCCGAGTGTTTCAGCAGCCTCTTCTGCTGCTTTGTAAAGAAACGCCCCTTTGCCTACTCAAGATTCAGTAATCCACGACCACCTTGACGGCGTGAGATGTAAAGTCGTGGAACAGAAGACTTAAGGTGCATGCTTTTGCTCATGTGCATAACCTTTCGGGACCCGATATCGAGGGAACTGAGCTCGTCCTTCGTCCATGGGACTACTCCAAATGAATAGAGTACTATTGGGACGGCAAGCATGTTCGCTGCAGATACTTTGTTCCTCGCCGACAGTTCGGAAGACCATATCTGTCGGATGAGACGTTTGTATCTGCATCGGAGAGTATCCTTTATAGATGTTACGTCCTGAATGCGGCTTTGTGGCACTCCCAGGTATGTATAGGTCTCTCTAGCGCAAAGGTGCCGTACAGCTCTTCTGTTAACGAGTTCAGGATCTTCGGAGATGTCGTTAAGTTTTCGTTTCTTCAAATTAACCTTGGCACATTTCTCTAACCCGAACTCCATTCCAATCTCTTGAGTGTACTCTTTGACAATTTTCAGAGCTAGATGTAGTTTCTCTTGATTTCTAGCATAGATCTAAAGATCATCCATGTAAAATACATAAGTTACCTTATGCTTTCGGTTTCCAGGTTTGCCGCAGAGGTACCCTTCGGAATGGCGAAGTGCGAGAGATAGTGGCAATAATGTGAGGCAAAAGAGGAGAGGGCTCATGGTGTCGCCCTGGAACACACCTCTCTGAAAGGTGATACTGTTAGTGATCACACGATTTTTTCCAGATAAGATGGTAAATCTGGTTTTCCAAAGCGGCATTAATCTCTCTATGCATCTCCTGATGTGTGGATGAACCTTTAAGCTTGCCAACAGACATATGATAAGTCTATCGGAGGTTGAATCAAAAGCCTTTCGGTAATCTATCCAGGCCATCGATAGAGATCGTTGATAAGATGCTGCGTCTTTACAGGCACATCTATCGATGAGCAGGTTCTCCCGACATCCTGCTACGCCTTTCTTCGAGCCACGTTGTTCATACATCTCTCGCCACACAGGTTCAATTTTCCGAAGAATCCTATCATTTAGGATGGCTGTGGAGATCTTATACAGTGTGTTCAGACAAGTTATTGGCCTGTAATTCTTAGGGTCAGCTAAGTTGCCCATCTTCGACAGGAGCACTGTGCGACCTTCCAGCAACCACTCCGGAATAGGCTCTTCCGACTTTAGATATAAGGAGAAAATTCTCGCCAGATGCTGGTGGGTTGAAGGAAACTTCTTCCACGGGAAGGTCTTGATACCATCTGGTCCCGGAGCGGAATAGTTCTTCATGCCTCTTAATACGTTTTTCTCCTCCTCGGTAGTGATAGGTGAGCATTCTTCCTCAGGTGTTATTAGGGCATTGCACAGCTCCTTGAAGCTATTTATGTTCTTTGAGTCTTCTTGAAGTGGATGTTGGACCTCGTAGACTTCTCTCCAAAATGCTTCGACCTCCTCTGGTTTGGGCGGATGGTCGACAGCAATTTGAGGGTCTTGGAAGAGACAACCATAGTATTTCGCCGGGAAGCGGGTACTTATCAAAATTGCACCCTCGAGACGTTGCATTTTTAATATGTACCATTATATGCGGAAGTTGAGAATATATCGATGCGTCTCGAAAATTTACGGATATTGAAAACTTCGAAAGCAAGAGCTTGTATTCAAGCCTTCCAGAAACTTCAATGTATCGAAAATCGTCATAATTCACGTAAAAGTTTCCAGAAGTTGCGATTATTTTCCGGGAATCCCCAGAATTTGATTCTTCATTGTTTGATATTGCAATAGATCCACTCTTATCGAAACTTCTAGAGAAGCAAAATTCTAGAATGTTCCAGAATTCTTGGTGGGTTCGGTCGGTAAAACAGGGAGCATCCTTATTGGCTGAGTCAAGACTCTACGCCAGGGATCTACCTTACCGACAGTTCAATCACCGACTTTGGGAACTGACCAGTGGCGCTAGCTGTCGGTGGCAGCTGGAACTACGTAGTTGGCTCGGAACCAGCCTAGCTTAACTACTATCTCTTCGAAGAATGGAAATTCGAAAACCCGCTAAATTCAAGTCAGGAATCTTCTCTTCAAAATTAAACCAAAAAATTATAAATTATTTACTGGTTCATAAACAACCATGAAAAACGTGGAAGCTTGCCCTAGATGAAAAACTGACCGATTTAGTCTTGGGCACACTTCGATATTTCAATACGATTCCTATCGTACGAAACAATCTTGCGAACGGTGCCATGCAGTAAGCAGAATTGCACTTTTTCTCTCCAAAAATTCTAGAGCCTTCAATTTGCATCAGATATTTAATTCGAAGAAGAAATTACATGCATTCAATTATAAAGAGACCCAACCTCACAACTTTTGTTTTTTTCTATTTTTTTATTCACAGAATAAACTTACCGTGATATCCCATTTAATGCCGTTTATTGCTCGGGAAAAAGTTTAGGTATCCTAGGGACATCAACATGATGTCCAGGATGTCTATGGGAAGTTTCTGACATATTCAGATGTTCCACGTGGAATATATAGAACATAATAAGAATTGCTGTGAGAAAATCTGTTGATTTAATTGAAATCTTTCAAGTCTAAGAAAATCCTAGAAAGTTTCTTGGTATCAGTGGAATCCTGTAAAATTCATGTAAATAATTTGAAATTCTGTGTTGAACAAATCAATCATTCGACTGTTTGTTGTTTCTCTATTTTTTGTATCAGTTTCTCCAATTTTTAGAAATTATTTATCTCCGTACTGATTTTCTATAATAATTTTTCGAGAGTCGCGGGATATCCCATTCATCTCCCAGGATATCCTGGGCATATTCTAGGAATATTGCGAATCATATACTAGAGGGCAGAAATCTCGATATCCCTGGAACGTCTCAAGGATATCACAAAATATCCGGACAATTTCTCGAATATTCGTGCTGCATTAAAATCTATTCTCAATAATAGTGTTTCAACCAACGCAATACATATTAATTTGAAGGGTTTCTATCGTAGAAACTGATTTTTCCGTCATAGTCGTAGTGAAAAGTGCGATCACCAAACTGTGCAATTTATAGATTATAGAAGCAATAACAGCCGAATCTTAAGTTTTCAGAAAGTAACTATTGTTTAATGTACGTAAGCTGTTGTTGGTTATGGAAAGAACTTTTGAATCTTCATGTTTTCAGGCATTCTATACATTTTAAATAATATGCCTCCCAGAAATATTGGATTTCATTGAAAAAAATTTTCTATATCACGCACAGAACATTGTGTGGATATTTTCAGGACATTTTTCAGGATATCCCATGTCCTGCTGAAATACCCTAGGGATATGCCAAAGGTATCGTTTTGCTGTAAGGGGAATTTCTGCTTTAAATAAATAAATCATTTTATTTTACCTCCTCCACTATAACGAATTCATCATAGGAAAATCATCGTAGGAAAATCGCCAGCTTACGTTACAACTATCTTCATTTTAATACCTGGAATAAGCACTGAAATAATTATTTTTTTACAGAGACATATGGTATATCAAAGAGCTCATGCCTTATGTATTCAGCACCCTCAGCATGCAGTGGATTTGAGGCAGGCGGAACAGCAAGAGAGGCTGCGTGAATTACGTCGTCAACACGGAGGGAGTTTTCCCAGAAACTAGCACCGTTTTTTCACAAAACCAAATTGAAAAGTATCGTATAATTAGGGGCTTTTTTGGACTTTAAGGGCTTTGGAAAATTTATTCCTTCAGAAATTAATGGCTCACTTAGAGTGAGCAAAATGTCATATAGTATCCTATTATCATACATTATCATATGACTAAAAACTAGCCCTTAGTCATGCGATGGAAGCAGTCAAGAATAACTTTAGCAAAACATTATTACAAAAAATTAGATTAAAAATTAATTACAATTACATTATTGTTCCGCCAACGTCTTTTCAGGAGAATCTGCTGAAACACCCTGTCATCCCAATATATTGTTATCAACCCTGAATGCTCTGTTTACGTTTTAGTTACGGTGTAAGAGATCCTCAAAGAAGATACAACCTTTATCAAACTATGTAGATTCTGATTTTTTACCTTGAAATCACTATTTTGAAAATTGAGGAAAAAAATATTTACAAATTCAAGTATCGGTTACGCGCAAAAGCTGGGGCAATAAACAACTCGACCATTGCAGCTTGAGCCTTAGAAGGTAATTTTTATATTGTTTATCATTCTCACTCAAAACGAAAATGTTTTATTCACTATCTACAAGTCAACTGAAACAAAATTCGAGATTCGTTGTACTTAAGTTTAAAGTAATTATCAACAACATTCTTGATGACGGATATTAGACTATCCGAGGACTAAAATGGTAAGTATATTTACCTTTTTTTTGTTGTATTAAAATAAGTTAATCTGCTGTTTAAAAATTATCACATGAATTTAGTTAGTCGCTTTTATTAAAATAATCAGAAGGTTATTTCACGCATTAGGAAGCACAATTGTTCCTTTAAAACATTGCTATGAAAATGCCCCCTCACGACTATCAATCTCACTTCGTTCTTTTTAATTGTTGACTGTTTCTAATTTAAAAGGTACAAATTTTTTGTTCACAGTTTTACACGAGAGAAAATACAATAATAAATATAGTTTGATTCAAGTAAGCCTAGGGTAGTTCTTAATTTTTTTTAAATATTCTTGTTTATATTGAACGTAAACACAGAGAAAAAGAAATTTATGCATTATCTGACTCATACTTCAGAAAACTCAAAATACTTTAGAATATAAAATATGTTAATAACAATGATTATTTATTTTTTCAAACGTACAATTTTATCATTTTTACTGGGCGTGGAATGTTCCACAGTGCGCACTATTACATTTTTGGTTAAGAATTAATTTTGATTGCTTACAAATTGTATTATTTGCTTCAAAATTTAATTATATTTTTGAAAATTTAACGATTTGATTGAAAATTTAACGATTTGATTGAAATATTTTTTCTTTCTTGATAAGAGAATTATACTTTCTATGAAAAGTCATATAGCCGTGTTGCTCAGCTTCTAGAACATTCTCGAGGGATCCTGAAACTTCTGGATCATTCTCGAAGCTCATGATGACGTCACAGTAATATTGCGCAATTGTGCCAGCTAAATTCATACAAACAGCTTCAAGATTATTTCTTATCTGAAGAATGTCACGTAAATACTTTCAAGGTTATATTTTGCATTGTCCTGGCAATTTCTACTGCGCCATATAGTTATTGCAAGAAAAACAAGGATGATTCATAGCTTCTGGTGTACAGGTGAAATTTGATACGCAGGTCTATGCATGGCATCCTGTTTTGTCTATCAATTTGATTTATTGCTTCCTTACAGATATCATGTGCAACTAAAAATTCCTGTCTTTATTTAGCGAGCAGATAATCAGTGAGAAACATTCTTAGGCAATCTAGAACCTTCCATAGCTCAAATTATATTACGTAATTCCTGAAATAGCATTTTAGTAAACAAGTTCAAGGTTATTTCAATGACTCATTACATTTTGCGTTGCAAAAATTATATCACAAGTTGTCGTATCTAATGTAGAATCCTCCAGAACTATTTTGCATCATATGATGCAATACTTCAAATTACACTACGAAATTTCTGGAAAGATTGCGTCATATGATGCAATACTTCGAATTATACTAAGAAGCATTCTTAGGCAGTCTAGAACCTTCTATAACTCAAATTGTAATGCGTAATTTCTCAAAAATAACATTTCAGTAAATAAGTTCAAGGTTATTTCAATGACTCATTACATTTTGCGTTGCAAAAATTAGATACCAAACGTGTCGTATATAATGTAGAATCTTCCAGAACTTCGTTGCAATACTTCAAATTATATGACGCAATTTCTGGAAAGATTGCGTCATATGATGCAATACTTCAAATTATACTAAGAAACATTCTTAGGCAGCCTAGAACCTTCTATAACTCAAATTATACTGCGTAATTTCTTAGAAATAGCATTCTAGTGAACAAGTGTAAGGTTATTTTTTCAATGACTCATTACATTTTGCGTTGCAAAAATTATGTCCCAAACGAGTCGTATATAATGTAGAATCTTCCAGAACTTTGTTGCAATACTTCAAATTATACGACGCAATTCTTGTTCATAAAAACTACCTGCAATAGCTTTATCTTGATAATCTTTAAGCATATACGTCACTGGTTCGGTATTCTTAACATGACTTATGGTAAATATTTCAGTTGTCCAATTCGGTGTTTAGCCTTTTAACTGTATTTTTCACATTTTGCTTATCAACATCTTTTGGTTTCATTCTAATAGTCTCATGTTGGGTATCGTTGTAGGGCAACATTAAATCTTTCGAAATATCTATCCACTTATAATTACCCTGCAAGCTAAATTGCATCCACATTTTGTTTTTCAAGGTACGATTAAATCGCTCGCAAATTGATGCTTTTAAATTACTAAATATCGAGTACAAATTTATCTTATATCGCTTCATAAGATTATCAAAATGCGAGTTGTAAAACTCTTTACCTCTATCAACATGTAAATTTTTTGTTACGCGTTCTTCATCAAGTACAGATTTCATGGCTGCAGTTACATCTTCACCCTTCATGGATTTAACAGGAACAGCCCAAGCAAATTTTTAAAATATATCAATTACAGTTAAGATATACTTGTATTCATTGTTTACTCTCTCGTACGGCTACATTTCAACAAGATCAGCTTGCCAGCTCTCATCAATTCCACGGATGCCAAAATGTCGACGTTGGTAAGTTCTTCTAGCTGGCTTGTGCAGCTCCTTCACCAACTGCTGCTTCTCAACGTCCATTTTTGAGTGCATTCAGTTTAGTGTCTACTTGACTAATGAGCTCTGAATTTCGATACACCAGTTTTTGAATTGATTCAGCATTAATTTTCAGTATCGTCTGCTTCATCATAAATTGATTTATATGACAAATCATAATCATAATCAATACTTTCTTCTACTTTACTCTTTGCTTCCTCTTTTTCTCTCTTTTTAATTGGCTCAACTTTTTTCTTCATATTTTTGAGACCACCAGCAATTTTCTCGAGTGAATTAACAATGAGCTTAAAAGTGTCACTTAATGTTCGTTCAACTGTTTCCTTGCCCAACTTTATTAACCTATGCTTCCGTCGAATTGATTTACTAGCTCTAGCAATTTGACGCAAAATGTATTTTTGCTTTGGAAAATTCTCCTGGCGTGAAGAGATGTTGATACATCAACGTCTAAGGTGCGACTGTTTCCATACTTGTTATTATACTTGTTATTATTCCAGCAAGCTAAACACATATGCTTAAATTGTGAAAAACTCATATCAGTATTCACATGATAATCAAAAATATGCTTTAGATTCATTTCATCTTGTTTAAATAACACAAGTAAAATAGCAGTATCGCGTACAAGATGTTTAGAAATATGGGCATATGTCTGGCTCAAGTAAAAACAGTCGACATCCTTGTGTCTACCCATGGAAAAAAATGCTCTCGTATTATCTTGTTTCTCACAAGCCACATCATCAAATGCAATGACTGAATTTGGTTTTGCTTCACTTGGCATTATAACCTCTTCATGCTCATTGAAAGGATAGTACTCAACGCCATATACTGGTTGAAGGAATTTTTCCAAACATTCATACTTTTGCTGTTTCACAGATTTTGAGTAGATGTAAATATTTTCGAATCTGAGTCCATTTGGATGTATCAGTAGAGCCAGCAAAGCATTTGTCTTTCCACAGTTGGAAGGTCCACAAAATATTGCTCGTACACTGTTTGGCAGCAAATGTCCATGTCGTTTTTCTCTATTCTCCTTTTGAACAAGCGAATCAAAATTCTGGATAGGTAGTGTTACCAACCGGGACGGTTCCAATGTCGAAAACTCAATGAGATGCTGGGTGGACAAATTACAGACCACTTTGAATTTTGTCATTTTATAATTTGCTTTATTTCACTGACATTTACAATAGTTTTTTCCCTCCTTTTCCTAGGATTACTAGATCCTCTCTGATCCCGATCTCCTTCATCCCTTCTCTCTTCATCATAGGTACACTTCGGGACCTACGGTCTCGTCACGCTTTTAGAGGCACACTTCGGGACTTCGGTCCCGTCCCACCTCCAGAGGCACACTTCGAGACCTTCGGTGCCGTCTCACCTTCGTAGGCACACTTCGAGACCTTCGGTCCGGTCTCACCTTCCGAGGTACACTTCGAGACCTCAGGCCTCGTCACACCTTCTCTTCTAGGGCACTCCTTGGAGATCGGGATCTCTCTAAACTCCATTCACATACAACCCCGTCGAGCACACCACAACACTACTGTCTATTGTCTATATACACGACAACTATTGTCGCCCACGGGTGGCACGACCACTACACCACTGTCGGCTTTCGCGCGCTACAACACAACTGCCTGCCTCGAAGACGGCACTATCTCCCCTCCAAAGTACCACCCAACTCTCCGCTAGACTATTAGACCCCATGCGGTCACAATGCCGTGCAAATAATGAAAGTTTCCCTTAATTACATTACATCGTTTGCGAAGAATTCTTGGAGTTTGTTTACAATGAAAGCGACCTGTTCGGGATTCAGGTAGATGGGTTCGTCCGTCGTTAACAGGCAGTTTCACAGGTTGTGCTTCGAACTGCATATTGACAAAGACTGACTAGAAAACCTATAAATATATTGGTTATATAGGTTGGCCCTTCAGTCTGAAAGTATCCCTTGCATACATATGATCGTTCACAGAGGCAAACGAGTCAGTTGTAAACGAACCGTGAAGCAGGCAAGACGTGGGGAGGCTTGCTCAACAGAATCATCAGCAATTTACCGTTTGAGTTGCACTTGTCTGGTTACCAGTACTGTGGGCCAGGTACTAAACTAGCCAAACGATTAGCACGAGGTGATCCAGGAATCAATCCGCTGGACGCAGCTTGCAAAGAGCACGATATAGCCTACTCACAGAATAGAGAAAATATATGTAGAGGCCAGGAACTCAGCTGACAGTGTACTAGCTGAAAAGGCTTGGAAACGTGTCTTGGCTCAGGACGCAGGCATAGGTGGAAAGGCGGCTGCTGGGGCAATAACAAACGTAATGAAGATGAAATCAAAATTGGCGTTTGATTATTTGCCATGGAGGGGGGAATTTTAAATGTTCAAACACCAATCATCTTTTATGAGTCGATTGCACACTGTGAAATTCATGTACATCAGCCTTATATCTCGTCAACCTTCAACAACAGTGATGAAATACGGATTGTTGTTCAAAATCAGGACCACTGTCTCCTGCCGAGCAAAAGTTCACTTCACGTGCAATAAAGAATCACAAGAACTGATGGAGCAGCAGTGACAAACACAGCTTGTAGGTTATTGCTTGTGCAACATTATTATATTTATTATTATTTAA
>CAKNXH010001474.1:51360-64045 GCA_932178445.1 Andricus quercusramuli | reverse complement strand
AGTCTCTTTCTCGATATCAATTCGGCCAGGGTGTTAAGACCCTACAAGCTTTAGTTTTTAGTGCCATCTGTCATTTGTTTGAAGAAGCTAGATACGAAATCAATGCAATAGAAATTGATCGAAACAAAAATGTCGGTCTCACTAATCTCCTGAAAAATTATGTATCTCTAAATCCTGGACAATCACGTTACATACAGAATACTAGTTGGCTTGCAATAAATGATAATAATCAATCATTAACCATCGATACTGGTTACTTTGAAGTAGCCATACCGCTTAACATGATATTTGGTTTTGCTGAAGATTATCACAAAATCATTGTCAATGCTAAGCATGAACTTATTTCAACAAGATCAAAAAGTGATGCAAATGCCATCTTGCAAGCAGCCGTTGAGCAGTATAAAATTGAAATTAATAAAATAGAGTGGTTATTGCCTAGCGTTAGACTGTCAGATTCACGAAAATTTCAGTTGCCAAAATATATTGAAAAAGATACACCTATTCCAATAAGTTTTCGAACTTGGGAACTGTATGAACATCCGCTACTTCCAACTACTTCAAACCATGTTACGACAGCAAAAACCTCAACACAATTGGAAAAACCGAGATTTGTCATACTAGGATTTCAAACAAACAGAAAAAATAACACTGGTAGAAGTTCTAGCAACTTTGATCATTGCAATCTGACTAATGTGAAACTACTTTTAAATGATCGTTCTTGTCCTTATAGTAATTTGAATCTTAATATTGATCGAAATCAGTATGCTCTTCTCTATGAAATGTACACAAACTTTCAAGGTAATTACTATGGCAAAGAACCGCAACCATTGCTATCAAGAGGAGAATTTATACAGTATGCACCTCTAGTAGTAATTGACTGCTCTAAGCAAAATGAGTCACTGAAATACGGTCCAGTTCGAGTTCGTTTGGAATTTCAAACTAGTGAAAATTTTTCCGCTCAAACGTCAGCATATTGCTTAATTTTGCATGATCGTATAGTTGAGTATAAGCCAATAAGTGGTGTGGTGAAAAAGTTGGTATAAAACTGCTGTAACCACATGGAAATAGTTTAGTTGCATTCAAGATGGAGTATTTGGTGGATATGCAAGGCTTCAAGTTACCAATCAACAAATTTGTCTTGAAAGAATTGGCTATATTACCAATCTGTGATGAGACAGTCAAAAAGCCATATTCTTTTCTCTTTCAACCACCCTGCAAGTGGAACAAGGTTCCGTCAAAATATAAGTCTGTAAACATTTGGGCAGAGCGGAAACATCATGGATTACTTTGGAATTCTGGTGATTTGCCCTATTCTCTAGTACCTGTAATACTCGAGAGTGTTTTAAAAGATGCAACAAAAATTTATGTAAAAGGTTCAGAAAAAAAGAATTGGTTGCAACAATTTGCAGAAATATCGTGTGAAATTGTCGATATGCTTGATTTGGAATGCCCCTCGCTACAGGGATTGCGTGAGATGTTTGCAATTAATGATATTAAATGGACGCATCATATGTATGAAAATTACTCTAATTGCGCAATTAAAAATGTACTTTTATTGAAAAACTGGATGTCTTTGGAACAGTTCTGTTAGATTAGTTTTAATTTTGTAGAGATAAGGAAATATTTTTCTACATATTTAATTTATAGTCTACTTATTTTTAAGTGAAATGTACTGGCTTTTCGGAAATGAATAAAAAAGCAAAAATGAAAAGAAACCTGTGTTGTTTTTTCCGAGTTCCTTGCCCTCATAATAATAAGTGCGAATAGTAGATAAGCGAATGGCTGTATCAGTGAACATCGCTGGCATCGTCCTCGGCATTCAGAGATTACGTCTGCTGGATCAGGTTGCATCCGATAGCTACAGCAGTTTGAGAAAATGATTTTTCGGTTTGCATTAAATAAAAACACCGATTTAGATTCAATTAATTTTTTTTGTTCTTTATTTGAAATAACTTGTATTTCACAAACAAGCAATTGTAGAGTTTTTTCTCGATTCCTTCTTCTAATTCACATATATACAATTTACATATATAAAAAAAAAAATATATATATATATATATATATATATATATATAAACTATATAAAATTTACATGATATATTATAAAGGTGATTCGTTCCATTCACTGTAGACTATATCTATTACATCAAAGGCTATATACAGTACATATACTTAGGTCTCTCTCCTCGATCTATCTCTATCTCTCTCACTCCTCCACTCATATATCCACATCGCTCATCATGTTTTATCACAGCGCTTGTTTCTGCACATATATACATCAGGGATGTGCAGTTACGCGTGACTGGAAGTTTTTGACGTAAAATACCTAAGTGAAGTATTTTACATAGAAAACAGGTAAAATACCTAGTAAATTACGTGCCAAGATGGCGGACCTGTAGAACTGTGCATAACCTCACTTTTTTGAATTTCTGGTATCGGCATTCGTAAGAGTTTTTTTTAAATTCCTATATTGTTAATTAAAAAATAATAATGTCAACTAAAGCGAAACAGAAGCAAAAAAAAAACACTCTGGGCTTCCACACATTCCATGGAATGAGCTTAATTTTAAACGTGTAAAAGTGAATAAAAATAATAAAAATCATCAAAATATAGCGCAATGTTTACTTTGCAACATAATATTAAAGAATGTTGCTTATAAGCGCCTTCTGGGACACAGGTATGTAAATAATTGTGAAAGATTGTTATTGTTGTTCATTTGAATATTTGCAATTGATATGTATTTTAATATAATTTTTTTGGGATTACCAGTGAATTATTCTAACCTAAAGATCCTTTGTAATTTGTGGTTATTTTTCACACACACACAGAATAAAATATTGAGCAATTTAATATTTAATAGCTGAAAAGCTGTTCATAATATGTTTTCATGTTTAATTTTGGAAAAATTTGCACTTAATAAAATATAAACTGATAAACCAACTTCGTTATAATAAACTTATGTACCTATATGATTTTTTAAATTTATTTCAAGGGTTGTTTGCAATGGGCAACAAGATAATAAGGCCATTGATAGTAGTGGGAATGTTACTCCATCAACTAGTCAGGACACCTCAATAACAGAAAATATTGTTTCTATAACTGAAGTAACTAATGAAAATTCTCATGTAAGTCCTTCACATTTTTGATATTAGTATTAATAGCTGACTTTCTACTCTTTGTTTTTGAAAATATTTTTCTTAAAATAATTAAGTTATCATATACATGTTGACAAACACTTGACGATTACAATAATTTTATCATTTTTCTTTTTATTTGATGTTTCTTACTTATTGTCTGAAAATACGGATTATTGAAAAAAAAATCTTTTGTAGTTAAGTTTTATTAATATAATGTATCGCAACTCTTTCTTGTTTTAGATTTTAGGAAAATCATCTTTGGACTTTCTACTTTTAATCGTTCTCTTTAGTCAACGAAAACCTTACCAGAAGGAATATTTTTTATTTCCTTTGTCAGTGTTTCAACGATTTTAGTAAAGTATTTGTCAGTTTAAATGTATATATTCAAATGATATTTACCAATTACTATTATATACGTATATTCTTTTTAAAAAAATGAGGTTCATTAATCTCTTCACCTTGTTTCTACAAATAATAATAGATGTTGCAAGAAACGAATTTAATAACTAATTTGCTTTTCATTTCAAATTTTCTCTTTATCACACTAACCTCATTATTACACTTACCCTAATCAACCATACTTCTTATAAACTAAATGTGCTTTAATTTATACACACTCTAAAGTTTAGATTAAAAAAATATTCGTGTGATAGGGAATTCTGGAAATTAATAAAAATAAAACATGTTTATTCAAACGAAAAGTCCTAGTTTTTTTAAGCTCATATGTTACACCCAAACACATTTAAGGTTTTCAACTTAAATCTATAAAAACTCAGAACAAGCTTAATCACTCTATTTCAGAATCTTTAACCTTTTCGAACCCGTAGAAGTTACTTATTTAAACAACACGTTTAATCACTTCTTATTATATAAATAATATTAAAATATAATTCATTTATAAAACTTTCATAAAGCTTACATTACTGATAACACTTTAATCTTTTCAACATAAATCTACAACTCAGAAGATAAATCATTCCTTTTGAGGATATCCAGCCTTTTAAATCTCTTAGGAGTCACTTATTTGAATGTGCTTAGTTAAAAAACACGTGTAAGCACTTTAAATTACATAAATAATATTAGAATATCACACGTTGCAAGGCCTTCATAAAGGTCACATAACTGAGAAACTCATTCAAATTTTCAACTATAGCTACGACAACTTATGTATATTAAATATATAAATCTTTTATATTCGTTTTGAGATTGTTTTTTCAAACGTGGAAGTCTTTTTCTTGTCAGTCTTTAAGAAATTGCAACTACCATTGGATTTTAATTGTATCTTGAATCTTTTCTTGTAGGTATTAATTTTAATAGATTAACGATAATTATCTCAAAAATGAAGTACTTGGAATTGGAATGGAAGCTTCTAATATGTCCTCTAAGGGTTTACATTGTTATTGTATCTCTTCCCTATTTCTTTACACACACCCCACACAATTACTTGGTGGTGGGAGGGGGACCTACAGTTTAAGGTGGGATCCGAACCACCAAGAGCAACAGCCTTAAGTACTTAGAGGCTAGGCAAGTGTTCACCGCATGGGCCACCGAGGCTCTTCCAGAGTGCGAGGCGGGAATCGAACCCGCAAGCCGACGGAGTGGGTCCAAAGCCTATGCCTTAACCCACACGACCATCGTCCCACTTTAAAAATGAAGTACTTTACAAATTAATACTTTTCTTAGAATCGTGAATTCTTAAGTCATAATAGAGTTCAGCGAGTTGTTCAGATCTTTTGTTTGACGAGTTTCTACGCAGAATAAACTGTCTTTTTGATTGTATGGAAGAAGCAGGAATTGCTAGTATTATTTTTGCAAAATTTGCTAATTCTGGACACTCCTGTTCCGCAAAATTCCAAAACGATTTAGGGGAGCTGATTTTCTTGTTAAAGAGTTTTCCAAAAATGCCTTTTCTTTCGGTAAGCATTGTTACTCTATCTAAGCCACTGTTATTCAGATTTTCTAAAAAAAAATCAAAGACAATTTTTGTCTGCTCAGGAGTTAATTTATCTCCTTGATAATTAGGATGTAGAAAGTTTGCTGCAAGAGATACTGGATGCACTATTTTACTCCAATGTTAGTCAACACCAATACTAAGCAGTAAATATTCCGTACTTGATAAATTGATCCAATCTTCGATTGCAATTGCTGTAAAATAATTCGTATCCTCAAATTTTTTTATCAAATAATCCAATAATTTATAGGAACCTAAAGGAATGTTTACGTCAGCATCAAATTTGTCGCAAAATAATAGCCTTGTAACATCAGCTTGGAATTTTTAGGTTCCATCGGCAACATTTTTTCTCAAAACTTTTAAATTCGCAGCAAAAAAACAATATGTATCACAATGACTCACCCAAGAAAAACCATCATCAAGATAGGAATTAGCTTTAGAACTAAATTTTAAAGTCTGGAACAATTTTTTATGATTCTTACTTTCTGGCACGATTTTATAAGCATCTTCGTATAGCTTAAAGTCTGTAGTAGATTCCGCTATATCGTTAGGAACTGTTACGTTACATATTAAAGACCAACAATTTTGGATATCGTTAAGTTGGTACATGCTTTTGGCTAGAGCAACATAACAGCTTCGATAGCTATTTTACTGAAATCAGTCGTGTCGGAAACTGCAAACGACTTAAGGAAACCAATGTCTCCATTTAAATTTCTAACGATACCTAACACACTGTCCTCATAATCGCTCTTAATTTTGTTTGAGAGTAAAATTCCTAAAGTATTCGCATAATCATCACAACGTTGGAGAAGTTTTTCGTATGCTTCATCCAACAATTTAGTTGAAACAATTCCAGCAGAAGGAGGAATATAAGCTGGTCGCAAAACTTTAACGAGGTTTTTAAAATAATCCGATTCGACAACGTCTGCATCTATATTGCACCCGAATAAAAAGTTCGCTAGAACTTCATCAATCCTATTCTTTTCAGCATCCGTAACAAGATCCAAAAACGATTTAATTCGTCTTTGTTGTACAGCAACCGGACGGACAGGAGCCGAAATTTTTGCAGTTTTCGTATTTGGTGGAGTCATAACGAACAAATCCCCTTCTCCAACTTTGTCGAATTTCTGAATCTGAAATTACAATACATTTTATTGATTTTTCTTATTGCCATTTTAATTGCCAAGATCTTCTCATTTTTTAAGGTGATCTTTGAATGCGATAAAGTTTCTGCATGTCAAAAGATTTTTAAGGATAGTTTGCGAAGCATTTGAAAATTATTTTAATTTCTTGAGCTTTATAAAAATTACAGTTTGTCCCAGAAAATCTGAAAATATTTAAATTTGACATGGGGTGTCTAACAAATTTTTTTGTTTTTGAATTCCTAAAGTTTATTATGAAATTATTCAGCTTATAATGCGAAATTCTAAAATATTTTAGTTTGAGAATTTTCCATTTGAAGTCTCTATTTGAAGCGTAAATTTTGAATTTAAAGAATTTCCCAATGCAGTTTTAAAGACTCAAACAATTAAAAAACAATTACAAGCGTTTGAAATTAAAAACATTTCGATTAAAGATGTTTCAAATTTATCAACTGTGAATACAAATTAATGATTTTTCAAATTTAAATGCAGTTCGAGTACTAAAAATTAAACAACAGTCCATTTTTCAAGACGGTTCTGAATCTGTTTAGAATCAAACAATATGCAGAATTTAACTGTTGTAATTCGAAAGCCTTAGTATTTAAATAAATGTAAACGTCCGATCGAAACTTTATAAACTTTTTTGAATTTTCAGATAATTTTAAATCAATAGATTCCCAATTAAAGTTCAATTAATTAAATTTCAGTTAATTAATAATTCATTGAATTATTAAATATACTATATTGATTATATTTTATTAGTATTGATTATTGAATATTAATCAATTAATAATTGAAATTCAATTTCAACTCTTGTTCAAACATTGTTTCAGTCTAAAATATTTAATTTTTAAACCATTCAATTTAAAAAATTGTAATTAAAATAAGGACATTTCTTCAATATTTAGCCATATTTCACTGTTTATTTAAAATAAGAAATTATGAATCAAATGTTGAAAACTAAACATTTTGAACTTGAATTGTTCCAAAAAGAAAGCCCTGAATCATTAAAATTTCAGACTGTGTTAAACAAAGATTTGTATGCCTTTTAGAAAAATATAAATTGAAAATAGTTATGAAAGATATTTAAGCAATACATTTTTGAAAAATATTAATTCACACATACTTTCCATACTACATTATAGTTTGGAATAATATTGAGAAAAAAACACTTAAAAACACAATCATATTTGAAGTTGGTTAAGCCGGCACAAACACGCAACTGGTCTAGAATAAATTCAATCAAAATTGAATCAAACAACCATAATACTAAAAGGTGACAAAAAATCTTACCGGCTCTCCATTGTTATTTAGCAGTAAATTCACATTATTAGTGCTGCTTATATTGCTGAACCTACTAACACTCATTTCTGAGCTCGCTCTTGACATATTATCGATATCCATCGCATCTACATTATCATTTATCATGTCATCTTCTGTGATGATACACAATTTCCTGCAAAATAAAAAATAAATAATCTTTCAATATTATTAATTTATTATAACCAGGTAATTTAAACAGTTGCCTTTGTGTTCTACGCAAAATATTGAATGAATATAAATACCAATTACCTGTGAGATTTTAATCTCTCTCTCGCAGTATTTTGTCATACTTTGTGGCAACCCTTGCACTCTGCCACACTTTTTCCATTTTTCTTTTTAAACATGAAAGATAATTCGTTGTAGCCATCATGTTTTGGCCTGCCGCCTCTGCTCGTGCTCATATTTCTTCAATACAATTGATGATAAAAATAATATCTAAATTACAAGTTTTTGAGGATATGCTTGTGGAGCGAAACGGGAACCGCGGGCGCAGAACGACAGAACGTAAAGTTATAAAGTCCCATATACGCGTAATTTACATCGCGTAAGAAACTAGTCACATAAAATACCTAGCAATTAACCGGTGGTACCAGGGAGCAGCATTTTTTTATCGTCATGCCAGCTGAGAGGAATCTCATCTTGGATGATTGAGTGAACCTCGTGTCTTCGGCTTCGGATTAGGTGTTGAGTTTTAATCAGATTTTGGCAAGATGTGAGAGTGTGCTTATAATCGTCGAATGCTATGGTTTTTAATGTTGATCCTTTGATACCCTTAGCCCTCTTTATTCCATCTTCATCCAAAACTTTATATGCCCACAAATTCAGTCATTATCTTGCCGTTGCATTCATCCTTCATCAGACCTAATACTCTTTTATTCTTTAGAGGAATTCCATTAACATTATCTGGAGGATAATAATCTGACGTGTTAAATTTAGGAATATCCCGTTTAATGCAGTCGTAAAAGTTGGGAACAGTGAAATGATAGATGAGACTGTCTGTGTCTGTATACAGTAATTTTGCACAATTTCCAAAATTTGGTAGAATATAGTTATAATGAAAATCGTACGTGATAATTTTGGAAATAACAAGAACCGTGAATCCAATGTAGATTGGTTTATTGAAGAAAATTTTCGTTTTATTCATTACAATGATTACCATATCCTCGTCAAATATGGAACAAGTGTGAAAAATTGGTGGAGCAATTGGAGCTTTTACAACGTATCTCCCCTCCCATTAGGTCACAAGCTTGACATCTTTGTGCTTCCTGACATTTTTCATAGTCTTTCCGAAGACGGAATTGTTCATCAGCTTATAGAAATTCTTTTCAAATTCGTTGGTCGTTCTTTTTATATGTTCTGTATTTGAATCGATATAGTCTTTCAACGATGCCTTTTGTTTGAATTTTAGCACACAATGAATTTTCGTTAGTTTCATACCCATTTTCAAGTACATTTTTAGATTTCGGTACTGTAGTACATAATTTTTCTTTGGTAGCAAATTGGTTACTAACTTTGGAATCTTACATTTTGAACCAGGAGGCACAATGTGTTCTGGACATAATGGAAGGTCCTTGTGCAAGTCGTGAAGCTCTTCTGGGTACTCTAGATCCACTACAAGAATATAATCTTCAGGTGAATCATCAGGCACAACAAAAAATTTGGATTATTTTCAAAACTTTCAAACCATTCAAAATCTTGATGTGGAAAATGTACACTCATAGCTTTACCATACTGATTGTTGATATCAAAGTAAAAAATGTATGACTCGGGATCGAATGGATTAAAATCTTCTCCCATAAATCGATTGTTTGCTTTTGCAAACCTGTTTGAGCATTGTGAAACACCACCTCTGATTACTTTATGAATTAATAGTAACATTTCTGCATCAGTTAGTAAATGTAATTCAATTCCTGTGTATTTTAGCATTGTATCGAAAGAAAGTGCCGGTGCTGTGTAATAGTGCAAAGGGTCTAATTTATATGTTGCAAAACAAGTTTTTCTAAAGTTTTCGAAAATGTCTGCCAAAAGTAGAACATCGGTTTTGAAGTACAAATCTGAATACCGCCCTAAATTTTGCAAATTAAAAGTTTCCCACACTTTACATGCGTGTTGGCAGTCTTCATCGAAAATGTGACAATCATTTAATTTTGAATAGAATGCCTCTTTTGGTGGTAGACTCTCTTCTTCCAATTTTTGCCAGCTGTCAATGTAGTCATAAGGGAATACACCTTTTCTCGTTGAAAGACTAGTTGGCATGAATCGGAAAGAATCGATAAATCTGAGTTTGACTTTCGTATCTGGAACATCTTTTGTGAATGAGATGTATTTTTCTTTATTAATTGGCAGTAAAGAGACATGTCCCTCAAAACTTGTGGCTAACTCTTTGATAAAAAAGTGTGAGTCGTAGCCAGATAAATTATGGAAAATTACAGGAAGTATATGAGAATCTTTGTAATTGATGTTGCAGCTTCCGTGTGCTGGACCACGTACTTACCTGTGAAGTGACAGTGGTCACGATGTTTCACAAGATCTTTCTTAAATTCTTTTTCGCAAATGTGACATACTTTAGCATTTAGAAAATCTTGTTTTGGCTTTGTTGTTAATTTTGCCATTGGTACTGGATTTTGAAAACGGGAATTTACTTTAATTGCTAAATCTTTTAATTCGTTTATAAGCCATTGAATACAGTCTTTATCCCGATAAACTTTAGGTTTTGAAGTTGAATCATCGAAACTGCACTTTGTATAATATGCAACACTTGTGGGGATATGCTTTTGATACGCCGCTTGATCTATTTGAGAATTTGTAACTGGTTCCAGCAAACATTCAATGTCTGCGTACACAGCAAATGGTACATTTTCCTTGTATCTATGATTTTTAAATTTTAATATGTTCCCACCCTCCTCCTCTGTGTTTCAATAGAGATTTTTCAAATTTGAAATGGCACAAGCACCTATCGCAGAACCATGTGCGAAACTTGGAATTTGTAAACTGTGATTTTATGAGTCGAGATAGATTTTTTATCCACGCAAAGTGATACACTGGGTTACTTTCACTGTCATCAAAATCAGTATTTACAAGCATTAACGAGTGAATTGTGGGACATTTCGATTTCTCATTGCTTATATACAGAGAGACAATCTCATCTTTTTTTCTGTTTTCTTCATGTTCTATGCCATAAACATTTATTCGCAGTTCATTTATTATTTCCAATTTTTTGATAGTTTCAAAAGTGATGGGAAATTTAATCCGATCATGTTTGAGTTCTCTATTATAATGAGGGTAGGAAGTGACGCGAGATACATTATCTTTCGCAGAATGCAAAGCGGCCATTATCGACCAGAGGAAACAGTATTCGTCATTGTTCTCAATATTTACGACTGCTTTTTTGTCTCTCATAAATTTAGGAAAACTCATAAATGTTGATGAGCCTACTGTGAAAGGTGCATATTTATTTATGTTTGCATTTAAATTTATAATTTCTTTCAATTTCCATCCAGATTTTGTTTGCTGGAAATCCTCTACTTTAGTCAAAAGTTGATCTCTGACTTTACTTTCAAACCATTCATTTATTTCGGTTGATTCTAAAATAAGTTCGTTCTTAGTATTAAGAAATTAAACAAAGTTATCTAAATCTTTGAGGGTTAAATTCACAACCAAACCTGTTCTCACTCGACTCTTAAATGCAGACTCCAGGTCCTGCCATCTGATCCTATCTCCTTTCCTATCCAAGCCCTCGTTCACACCAGTTCCACTCTTCTGTAGCTTTGTGAATAATCTGTTCTTGGATGTCAGTAGGCCAATAGTTGCTTGTAGTTTATTTTTTTCGCCCAAAGATTACTTTTGGTTCCCCTGGCGCAAAATTTTATTGAGCCTTCGAATATCCTGGGTGCACTGATGCTTCCAGTATAAGATCTCCGAAGCTGTTGCACTTTCATGCAAAATTTCATAAGCATCATTATAAATCCTGAAAACATTCTTGCAACCCAATGAATCCATTTTTTTGAATATTATCAAAATGTTCACTAAACAGTATGTGAGTCAAACACTTCAATACACAACACTAGATGAGTATGTTGTAAATTACAAGTCTGTTATCACTTTACTTGAAATTGTTCGCATGGAGGTTTATTTGCGACTGAGGATCTCAAGAGGAAATAGCTCCTTTTATAGACGCGCACCCCCTCCACCCAATTTTCTGGAGACTTGCGCAATGTTGCCAGATATTGCATCATATGATGCAACAAAGTTCTGGAAGATTCTACATTATTTGCGACTCGTTTGGGATATAATTTTTGCAACGCAAAATGTAATGAGTCATTGAAATAACGTTGAACTTGTTTACTAAAATGCTATTTTTAAGAAATTGCGCTGTATAATTTGAGTTAGAGAAGGTTCTAGACTGCCTAAGATTGTTTCTTAGTACAATTTGAAATATTGCATCATATGACGCAATCTTTCCATAAATTGCGTAGTATAATTTTAAGTATTGCATCATATGATGTAACATAGTTCTGGAAGATTCTACATCATATACGACACGTTTGGGATATAATTTTTGCAACGCGAAATGTAATGAGTCATTGAAATAACCTTGAACTTGTTTACTAAAATGCTATTTCAGACATTGCGCAGTATAATTTGAGTTATAGAAGGTTCTAGACTGCCTAAGAATGTTTCTTAGTATAATTTGAAGTATTGCATCATATGACGCAATCTTTCCAGAAATTACGTAGTGTAATTTAAAGTATTGCACCATATGATGCAACATTGTTCTGGAAGATTCTACATTATATACGACACGTTTGGAATATAATTTTTGTAACGCAAAATGTAATGAGTCATTGAAATAACCTTGAACTTGTTTACTAAAATGCTATATCCAAAATTACGCAGTGTAATTTAAGTTATAGAAGGTTCTAGACTGCCTAAGAATGTTTCTCACTGATTATCTGCTCACTAAATAAAGACAGGAATTTTTAGTTGAATATAATATCTGTAAGGGAGCAATAAATCAAATTGATAGACAAAACAGGATGCCATGGATAGCCCTGCATATCAAATTTCATCTGTACACCAGAAGCAATGAATCATCCTTGTTTTTCTTGCAATAACTATATGGCGCAGTAGAA
>CAKNXH010001474.1:13624-48965 GCA_932178445.1 Andricus quercusramuli | reverse complement strand
TCCTGGAGTTTGATCGACAACCAAATACAAGGAGTTGACAAAGAAGAGCAGTGCAGATGGAAAGGGCCTAAATATCATTTTTTTTTTTTCAACAAAAAAGAATGGATTTATTCTTGTGTGGTTCGAACCCGGCCGATGTGCATACAAATTTGAGAAAAAAAATCTCAAATGCAAAAAAAGACTTAGAATTCATTTAGATGCCTTAGTTTTTGAACGGCCTGAGATTGTCTAAAAGATGCTGGATAAGGATAAGCTTCTGAATATTTGAATGAAATAACAAATAAAAGTTTCCAATATATGATGATGTTCGCGGATGATTCATACCTAAAACACAGATAATATTGGAATTTGGAATAGAAATGAGAACATCAGTTGTCGGTAATAATGTAATTTTGCAAAAAATTTAAAATATCGTAAAATTCATTGTGAAGCTTAATCAGAGTGAGGACAATGAATGCTAAAATTAGGAAAGAGGGAAGGAGTGGGGAAATTACATTCTATTTTTTCTTTCTTATGATTTTGATATGAGTTACAAAATTGTTTGTTGTATTTCACCTTCAAAGTGAAGGTGAGTAAATAGTGATTTGTCGTAATTAAAGAAATTTTTAATCTCTAATTAGTGTTTGGAGAAGTTGATATACATAAGCAACATAATTATTTTTTAGTTTCCAAATACGTCAACAGCTACGTTCTCGATATTTCGGTACATGTAACCAGGGTTATTATTTTATCTTCATAAACTCAAAGCATAATCCTATCCAAAAAAAGTGGTACAACAATACGTCTCGAAATTTTTTCACTGTCTACTAAAAATTTCGAAAAACTATTTATTATTTGAGTTCATTTCTGTATTTGTTTTGGAGGTTATATAAATATAATTTTCCTACGATTCTTCAGAAAATTAAAAAAGATTTTCGAAAATTTCAGATAAGGCAAATCAAAATTCAAAAAGAAAGTTCATTTTCAACCAAATAATTAAATTTTCAACAAACAAATACGAATTACTAATGAGAAATGTAATAAATAATTGATATTTTTAACAACAACAAAATATAATTTCGAATAAGAATAACAAAATAGGTGAATCCTCCTGAAAATTTGAATATTTTGTTGAAAATTTTTGTTGTTGTTAAAAATGGATTTTTTTCTACAGTTTGAATTCGCAATTAAAATAAAAGGCTGTCGTCATGTTTACATAATTAAAGCCTCCACAGAGATAACGTTGGATCCACAAGAATGTGTTTTTCTCGTAATTTGAAGAATTACTCAATAATAAATATATTTCTAAGAAATTTGTAATAAAAACGAATCTCAAATCGCTATTAACTATTCTGACTAAAAAAATCGAATGGTATTACAACTTACAGGAAAGGCCAGCAAAAATTCGATCAGTTTTATAAAATTTATTGCATTCCCAAAAAAATTCATGAATTTTCAACCAAACAGTAGATTTTGCAACCAAAAGGATGAATTCCGAAGGAACAATAATTTTTGTCTACAAGAAATGAATTAAAATAGACGAATTTTCTACAAAACAGTTGAATTTTTAATTCAATATATGAGTGTTCTATAAAAAAAGTTAATTATCAACCATATAGATGAAGTTTCAAGTAAAATTATCACTTTTTAGCATTAAAATAACTTTTCAACAAAATAATTTAATATTTAACGGTTAACCAAAGAGCAATCACTTGAATTTTCAACTGCAAAAAAAAAACAATTTTCAACCAAATATTTGAATTCTCAATTAAAAAAAAGGTTTTAATAAAAAATTTAATAGCTGAATTTTCAGTTAATAAAATTAATTTTCAACAGAAAACTTGACTTTCAACCAAGAAAGATAATTTTCTTCCATAAATTATAAATTTCGAATCTAAAAGGACCAAGGTTTATTATTCCATTAATTCAGAAACATTATCTGAATTTTCATCTGAATAATCAAATTTTTAAGAAGATAGATCAACTTTCAACCGAATAGTTGAATCTTTTACTAAATACGATAAATTTCTATCTAAAAATGGAATAGTTAAATTTTCAGTTAAAAAAATTAATATTCGTAAAAAAAAGGATTTTTAACAAAATAGTTAAGTCTTCAATCAATATAATAAATTTGAAGAAAAGTAGTTTAATTTTCAATCAAGTAGTTGAATTCTAAATTAGGAATATTTTTCATTTCTACCGAAAAAGATAAATTTACTGAAAAAAATCTGAATTTTCAACCAAAACTGGAATAGTTAAATTTTCAGCAAAAAAAAAAAAAAAATAATTCTAATGCAAAAAAAAAATTTTTTTGACAGAATAGTTGAATTTTCAATTCAAAAAATTAATTTTCATAAAAAAATAAAGTTTTTTCAACAAAATAGTTCTATTTTCAGCTAATAAGATGATTTTTTATTGAGATTTTTTAGATTCCAACCAAGTAATTGAATTTTTTATAAAGAGAATACATTTTCTAATTAAAAAGGGATGTATTCACAACAGAACGAATTTTCAATGAAATAGTTTAATTTTTAACCTTGAAACCAAATAGTTAAAATCTTAACCTACAAAGATGAATTCTTAACCAAAAGAACGAATTTTTTAACGAAGAAAATTAATTTTCTACCGAAAAAGACAATTTTTCAACAAAAGACACCAATTCACAGACAAATATTTTAATTTTTAACTAAAAGTGATTAATTTTCAGTAAAAAAGATTTGAACTAAATAGCTGAATTTTGAACCGAAGAGAGGAATTTTCAACTAAAATGATGAAACTGCCATTCTGCAACCAAAGAATTAATTTTTAATAAAGTAGGTCAATTTTTAACAAAAAAAAAAAAAATTCTACAAAACAGTTGAATCTTCAGTCCGAAATTATTAATTTTCTACCAAAGAGACGAATTTTCAACAAATGAAGATTTTCCAGCCAAGACAGGAAGAAATTCCAAAGAAATTGTTGAACATTCAAGCCAAAAGACAGCATTTTATAACAGAAAATATTAATTTTCAACAAAAAAGTTCATTTTTAACCAAAAAATTGCATTTTTAATCAAAAGAGAGAAAATTTCGACCCACAGGACTAGTTTTCTACCAATAAAGACCAATTTTTTACTTAAAAAAAAAAAGATTAAATTTCAGCAAAAAAAATGGGAAAGTTATATTCCTAGATTAACAAAGTAATTTTAAAAGAAAAAAAGAATTTTCAACAAAATATTTAAATTCTCGATCAAAGAGATCAATCCTCAAACAAATATATTTTCAACAAAGTGGTTAAAGTTTTACCCAATTGATTGCATTTTCCATTTGAGAGATATCAATTTTCCGCCAAAAATAGTTACGTTTTTAGTTTAGAAATTATTTTTCAACCAAAAAAAGACATTTCCAACCCAAAAGATGCATTTTCTACCAAAAAATATGAATTCTCAACGAATAATGTAATAGTAGATATTTCAAATAAAAAGTATGTCTTTCTAATAAAAATTGTTGAATTTGCAACCAAATAATAAAATTCTTCACTACAATTACAGTCAGGATGAAGCAACTGTAAGAGAAGAAATAAAAAAACAAGGCAAAAAATTACTTTCACTTGCTCTAACCTTGAAAAATATTTAAATACCATTTCGATTGTAGTTTCGTGATTTACCCCGTGATAAAATAATCACTCTCTTGTTAAAAAGGTAATTTTTTTTCGTTCAGCAGAGAGAAAGTTTGAAAAACTATTTTTTCTTTAGAAGAACCAAAATTCCAAAACCACGAGCAAAATTCAAGGACTTTTCCAGGTTTTCAAGGATTTCCAGGTCACTAGACACCCTGTTTAAAGTTTATTTTATCTTTCCTCATTTCTAACAAACCGAAAATTTTCACTTGAATTTTCGATTTTGTGTGAGATCTAAAACTCATATCGTCGGATAGCTTATTCAAGGATATAAAATTCCTTGAGTCGATGTTACAGTTAGTTGTTTAAAAAAAAATGTTTATTCCATTACATAATTTAGTTTCATTGATTTGATTTTTCGGTTTTTTTTGCTGTTTGGATACATTTTTTGTTTCACATGATCCTGATGATTATTATTAAAAAATATGTTTATCATCTTCAAAATGTATGTGATTTTAATTTGAAACTAAAGTTCTTAATGCGCAATTATTCTGTTTGATTTATTCTACGCCTATAATGAGAAATTCGAGATAGCAACAGGTTTATGTTAAGTAAGAGAGCACATGACTAGCTGTTTGAAATATAGATAACAAAAGATTTTAGAGAAGACAAACACAATTTCATGTATCAGCACGAATTATTCGACGAGACCAGATTCTTTCAAAGATGATGGATTTCAATAAATATCAAACAGGATCTGACCATGCATGAATTCTAAAACAGCCACATTTTTAGGCCTTATTTGAAAATGAAGCTTTTTGCATTAAAAGCTTAGGGAATGCTAGGGAAACAATAATAAAATTTCATTTTTGTTTCATTGGGCGCAGAATTTTTTTTTACTTTCATGTTATTTTGAGGAAAAAAGTGTTTATTACGTATCAGTAAAAATAGCATCTTCAATGAAATGTTGTATAAGATATCCAGTCAGCGATAGCTCCCATTTGTGAAGCAAGCAAGTATTTTTCCTTGATGTTTCAAGAATTTTCTAACAATGTACAAGAGATTGACAAATCGCTTATTGGTTCAAGATCACGCACTATTCCACGCACATAAAAAAATTTAAGCAAACAATCAAAATATCATGTACTCCACGCCGTATCCCTTCCTATAGTGACGATGATTTGGAAAAACAAGATAACGGCCTCAGAATATAAACAGCCAAACGCGGCTTTTATTTCACCCGTCATCAGGAAGCCTACACTCAGCTAGAGGAAGCCTATCTTCACGAAAATCTTCTAGAAATTAATCTTTCTATTTTGGGATGATGAGGACCATCATCCCAACTCTGCTGATGACCTCAGCATTTCTCTTCCACTTTGTCGGTGAGTAGAATACATCATATAATTTAATACCTAATACAAAATTTGTGATTGACCTTTGTACTAGAAAGGGAAAAGCTACTAGAAAAAGCTACTCAGAAAAAAATTTGATTGATTCAACAAATATTTGGTTGGATCGAACGAATAAATACATTGCTATATGGTGAACCAACTGCTTGGTTGATTCAACCAAATTTTTTGGTCAATCAAGTTTGCTTGATTGTAATAGATGTTTTGGTTGACTTTAATACAAATTTTGGATAATCTAACCAAATATTTTGGTTGTTTTGTCCAATAAAAATGTATCTTGATCTTGACTCTCGAAAAATTGTATTCTAGAAAAATAGCTTTTTTTATATGTCTGTGTATTAAAACTTTGTGTGCCGCCTAATAATTGCTGAAATAGTTGGCTGCCTCGCCCCATGTTTTTACAGTTGAGCAAAAACATAGCGTCTCATAGCCACGTCAAAATGCCACCAGGCAATTTTGTAGCCAAAGAATCAAGCTTTCTAAAGATACCATACACATTTTGATATAATTTCAAACAAGTGCTCTGCACGCCAAAATGTGGCGTCTTGGCTGCCTCGCCCCGTTCTACTTTATCGAAAACAAAAGAATTGTTTTTGGGGTGGACGACAATCGAAAACTATGATTTAAACCCCTGCTGAACTACAGTCAGAAATTAAAACTGGAATTCTCCTTTAATTTGTTTTTGAGAAGCTTTTTCAAAATTTGAAACAACATTTTTTCACGAATTTTAAACACTTTTGTCAAAGTTTCCGGTGAACGACTAAGAGAATTGCAAATTATCCTGACTTTATTTCTTATTTCGATAAAAAATATATTCTGGACCGAATCCATTTTAAATCAGATAGGGTTCTACATTTCAAATCGCAGAATCTCTCGGGGACGAAATATTTTGGTTTTTAGAGGAAATTAGGCAATACGAACTTTTCAGACTCGCAAAAAAAAAAAATTTAGAATTTATGCGTTTTTGAATGTTGTGCTTTGTTTTCCAAAAAACCCAAATCTTTTTCTGTAAACCTCTGCAAGTTTTGAACTAATTGAAATTTTTATTATTTTCTCAAAAAACCGAAATTCAAATTTTTTTCCAATTTTTTTTTTTTGAGCTTGTACTTTGATAATAAGGATATCTTGTAAGTTGAATGCTCTCTTAAAAATAATGGCAGACACAAGAGAATGTTAAGAAAAAAGTTTGCACAAATTGCAAAGTTTTGTGAAAAATGTCATTTGATTTTTCGCAATATCGTTTACAGTTTACGAAAAAAATCCGAAATTTATAATTTCAGAAAAAAAGAAATTCTCCCAGCCTCAAAAATGGTTTAGCCCGCATGATGCTGTTTAGATACCAATCTTTTATTACAAGAAACTTTTCAAAAACGTTTGGAAGAATAAAAAGGTAGGGTTTTCCAGAACGTATTCTTGATCATGTCGTAAAAATTTGAAAAAAAAATGTAAAAGATTCTCTGGAACCCCCCACCTTTTTTATTTTTCCAAATATTTTTGAAAAGTTTCTACTAAGAGAAGAAAGTCATCTTATCAGCATCATGCGGGCTAAACCATTTTTGGGGTCGTGAAAATTTTCGTTACTTAAGATGTAATTTTTGAATTTTTCTTATGAACCATAAACGATGTCGCCAAAAAAACGGGACACATTTCTCATACAACTTTTTCCGACGTGCAAACTTTAATCTTGATTTTCTTTCTTTCTTTAAACTGTTCAATTCACTAAAAGTTCAATTTAAAAATTTTACAGAAATTTTGAGTTTCATAGACCATGCACAATTTTTACGAACCCGGAAAGACTCGGATTTTTTTCTTCAACTAAAACGGTCGTCGTGATAATATTTTCAGCCTTATTGAGACAGTAAGAAGGTAATATTTTGAAACTTGAAAATAGGACATATCACAGACCAACGTCACACACATTCCTCTGAATGGAAAAACAAAACAGTAAACTAATTTTCTCAAAAAGTCTAACTTTTCCAGACTAATAATTTAAAAAAAAATAATAACATTAGGATGAATTTCAGAATATAATTTTCAGTCGATTTTTTTATTTAATATTGAGAATCCTTTTTTGTTAAAAGACCATCTTCAATCGACACGTCCAAAACATTTCAAGAAAATTCATGATAAAATTCTTTTATTTTGCCGGATTTTTTAATAAAATATTTTTCATTTTTTCAAATATTATAAAATTCCTAAATATCTTTTAAATTGCCTCGAATTATTCATAAGATTGCCTTCAAATCTTCCCGATACTCCTTCGACGATTTTGGAAATCTTTTGAATTGTTTTTGAGTCTTTTAAAATCTTCTCTAAAAATCAATTTTTTCAAATAAAAAATTACTTTAACTTTTCGAAATATTTCTATTCATATGACTCAAACTTTACCTTGAATTTCTAAAAAAGATTACATTCATAAGAAGCTTTCAAATTTTTTATTTGAAGTCTTGAAAAATTAACCATTTTTTTATTTTTTCAAACCTTTTAAAAAATTAACTTATTTTTCAAATTTTTTAGAAACTTGTTCTTGTTGTCCTTAGAAAAATTTGTATTTGAATCTAAACTATTTTCTAATCTTTTAAAAAATGTTAAAACTTTGAAATATCTTCTAAAATAATTCGAAGGTTTCTTAAAATTGTGTAATATTATAGAAGTGTTTTAAATTCTTCCGTATTCTTCAGACGAATTTTACTGTCGGTACTCGCAATGTTTTGTTTACAAAGTATCAATAGCATTAGTAGATGTACTCTCCATTAAATAAAATTTTCAATACAGATTATTTTGAAAAACTTTTTTTAGATAATTGTTTTTTCAAATTTTCAACGATAATTTTTTTCATAATAATAGTACCTCATTATTATCTTTATTTTTAGATTGTCAGATTTACAGGTTTATCATATGAAGAAAACAATAGGTAAATAGGCTCAAGAAGCAATAGGCGCCAAATGTTGTTGAGATCTTGGTTTATTCGGTAGAACCACACTACACCACACTACACCACACTACATCACAACACTCATACCGGTCGACCGCACGTCCACGTTGGATGACACACGTTGAATAACTACACTGAACTGCACGGCCGATGTCTACCGCGTAGCCACATACGCGCCGACACACGTCCGTTCGGGGCGAAGCAGGAAAAGTAACTGAGGGGGGTAGGCGCACAACAGTCGAAGAGAGGGTCCTCGACGGCCCTCAAGTGGCGCCCTCTATTGGAGAAGAGCCGAAAACAAACACAGTAGAACACTACAAGGGGAGCAGAACTTTAATCAGTCTAAGCAGAACTTTTGAAGTTTTTACCTTTTTTAAGTCATATCTTAGCAGATTCACAAGACACTTTTGTACTTTGTACTTTGTCGACTTTATGCGATTGGTTCTGTTTAACATTTCATGGCCAGTATTAGGCCATTTGACGAGCTGAAAGAAGTACTTTAGGACAGGGATGGCATAGTTGTTGATTGCCCTGATCTTGTTTGTCGCGTTAGGAGAACTCTTCAGAATTAATCTGCGTCCTGCAATGAAGGCAGTCATCAGGCTTTTCTTAACCATCGTATGCTGAATACCCTCAGATTTGAGAATACCCAGATATTTATATGACTCGCCCTTAGCCATTGCTCTGATGTCATTCTCGAACTCATAATCTAGATCTACGGGCCCTTATTCTCCTTTGCTGCAGTTTTGGTCTGAACTAGCGTCTACCTTCAGGTCATCCATTTATTGAATATGGGTCAGTTGATGGCCATCCTCATCATCAGGTATTCCAAACCCATGAGACATGCTATTTAGTGTTCTGCGCAATGGGTTCAAGGCTAACCAGAAGCATAGTGTACTGAAGAAGTGTTTTTGAAAGATGCTCGTCGTAATGCGTATTGATCTAGTTATCCTTGGCTGTCCATGATTAAGATACCTGATTCTTGTACCCAAAAGTATCATCACTTGACTCTTAAAGTCGATTTTGCATAAAAGAGCTTATGCTTTTGGGCTGGACAAGATTTTCCATAACATCTAACAAAAGCCAAGTGACTACCAGCTATATCACATATAAGAGGGGAGTATTCCACGAGGACTCTCTCATTCTGATACTCTTTTGCATCTCCCTCTTGCCTCTATATACGTGAATGAACTTAAACTCTTTGCCTCTTTAAAAGACGTTCTTGACATCTTTGTTGCGACGGTGAATAGGAATTCTAAAGCGATTGGCATGAGCTTTGGAATGCACAAGTGTGCCTGCGTCCACCTGTACAAATGAAGACTAGAAACTACATCATCGCGTAACGATCAGGATGTTCAACTCAAATTTGGAAATACCATTCAACATCTTGGTAATGTAGGGACATGTTTGCATCTTGGAATCACGCAAGCGGAAACCTAAGATGTGCGTGTAGTAAAAACGGCTCTTGAAAAAAGGTATCGCCAAATTCTCAGAAAAATGTAGGCTTCCGAATTATCTGGGAAAAATAAGATCCAGGCGACCAATATGCTGGTCGTTTCTATACTGGTCTATACGTTTGGTGCTGTAAAATGGCACGCAGATGACTTAAAGTAATTCGACCGAAGGACACACAAGATGATGACATTCCACCGAATTTCAGATTTTAAAGTATTGGAAATGAACTTCGATTTTGATTAAAACTATTAATCATTAGTCCATAAATTGTTAGGGTGGTATTTAGGAGTAAGACAGAAGGGTGGTAAAGTAATTCCTGATTTATCTCCAGAATATAAGTTTCTAGGCTAAGGGAACAGGACTCAGGGTTAAATGAATTCATGAGAGATTGATTTGATTGAAATCTTTTTTCATTCTTGATTAGAACATTTTACTTCCTATGAAAAGTCATATCAATTTTTGCTAAAACCTTTTTTTTTTGCTTCCAAATGCTACTCTCTGGTTGAAAATGAACTTTTTCTGAAAATTTACATATTCTACTTCAAAATTCAATAATTTTACAAAAAATTCAAGTTTTCGGTTGAAAGTATAATACTTTGTTAAACATTATTTTTTAGTTAAAGATCAATCCTCTTGGTTGAAAATTCATTTTTTTGTGGTTGGAAATTCAACTATCTTCTTACAAACTTCATGTTTTTATATGTTTAAAATTATCATTCGTTGGAAATTCATATCTCTCGGTTGAAAATTCATATTTTTTAAAAATCATTCATCGAGTTGAAAATTAACTTGTTTCGTAAAAAGCTCGCCTTTTTGGTTAAAAAATTCTACTTTCCGTACTAAATTTTTTTTTCTTCATTAACCGGAAAATCTTTTCCGGTTGTAAATTCAACTCTTGTTAAAAATTCGGCTTTCCGTTTCAATTCAACATTAGTTAAGCATTAGGTTGCCCTTGCAATCTGCTGTTAATAAAGACTTTTTAAGTTTTGCTTTTTAATGATTCGCGAGCGGCCCCTAAAAATTGGTTCATAAATTAGTATGTAAAACAACGAATATGAAAAATTGCTGTCTCGTGTAACTTCATGCATTTCTATAATATTGTTACAGAACCAAGTACACCTGCATCTAGTAGCAGCGGGGTTTCCGGAAATTCTCCTCCTCGTCTTAGAGCATATTTTAATTCTCCTATAAGTTACGTTTTGGAGGGTGAAGAAGCAATTGTGGTCAATGACAAATGTTACGGAAAAGTAAACCTACGAAATGGTGATGTCACTACAGAACAGGATCCAACGGGATTTATTGTATACGATGATGAGCAAAACCGTACTCACCTTTCTCCCACTCAGTGGCTAGAAAAAGTCGGTATCTATTCTCAGAATGTAGAAAATGTAAGTACACTGTAAAACTGAAGCTTAATTTTTGTATAGCTTAATCTTTTGCGTGTCCTGGTTTGGAATATGGCAAGTTCATGCCGTCATTTTTAATGTGAAATAAGACTCTGGGATCCAATGATAGGTGGGTTACTTTTCAATGAAATGTATCAATATTATACGTCAAACGATTTGTCTCGAACCACGCAATTTTTAATGCTCTTGTATCAACTTTGAATTGTGTAAGTGAAAAAAGTTTTACTATAAAAAACTGATTTTTAAAATGTTATAAAGTAACCTTTTCTCTGCGTGAGCAAATGTTTGTTCGTCCTGGTGAAACTTCCAAATTGGTAACTCCCCTGTTCGAATTGAAATTTTTCCACGTGCAACTTTCAATATCACTCCAATATTACTGACGTGACGGTGGCGCCTTCTGTTACTGGTAACCACTTATCGACTTGTGGTATCTTAGCAACGATATGAACCATTGAACCATTATCATCTGTAGATAAATGACTGATCACTGTTTTATCGGCATATAGCTTGGAAGAGAACCGTGTTACCGCGCATCCATAAGTATCATAGAAGTCCACTGCGTAACCTTGTGCACCACCAAACTGTACTGCGGCCCGTCGCCTTTGACCAGGCTACCGGGCGCGTCCCTGGGTTGCGGATAGGGGGGACCTGTACTGAGGGTTTCTGCTGAATACGTTTAAACTACTCAATAAGCAGTCGCGGACAATGGTCCGGGGAGGGTCCCGAAGAAAAAACCTCCAAGTAAAGGCGTTCATCAACCGTGCCGAAGACTGCATGGCACCAGGGGTGTGGTGTCGTTAACGGTCTCTCTGGGATACCTGGTCGTCTCCTAGAGTAAATAGACCTTATCCCGCATGCGGGGCTCTACGGGGGTGGACCTTTATTTACCTAGCTACTCGTGGAAATCAGGATACAGACGAACAAACAAAATTTTAACCGGAGTGTGTGTGAGGAGTTGAGAGGTCCGTTGGACGCGACCGAGGAGTTTGACTCAAGTCAAAAGACGAGTGCAAAAGAAGACATCTTGGAGGTGGAAAAACGGTTATCAGACGCTGAAGACACGAAAAAAAATATCTTCATGACAATCAGGCATGGACTTGAGGCAGCAAAAAAACTGACGCAGCACCTGTCTGGTGTCATATTTAGAGCCCAGTACAGGTTCTCATTTGTGCCAATAGATGTTCGATGCGTAGCAGGCAAAAAGGGGAGGATAGAGGAAAGAAGAAAGGCAAGCCAGAAGAAGAAGGACACAAGTCAAACGGAGACTCAGACTGACAAACCCGTAGAAGCTCCCTCCACCCATCTTGGGAAGCGAGAGAGGGAACCCACACTGAGCCCCGTGGAGGCAGGGTCCTCTAAACTAATAAGGAAGAAGCCGAGGACGCGCGCTACGGCAGCAGCTTCCTCAACGCCGAAGAAGAACTAGGTAGGGGCGACAACAACGGCACCCGCACCCATAAAGAAGAAGGAGAAACAGAAGAGAGCCCGACCCGAGGCGGTCTTGATAAGACCAGCCGAGAGTTCAAGCTATGTGGAGGTCCTCAGGTACCTCAAGCAAAAGGTGAAGCCGGACGCCCTTGGTGTAAAAATCAGGTGTTTCAGGCAGACCCGAAGAGGAGAGGTTCTTGTGGAAGTAGGGCCGGCTGCGGATGGCAGATCAAAGCTGTCCGCGGCCATCAAGAAGGCTGTAGTAAATGGGAGAAACGTGCGTGAGCTCGTTCCCCGCATCGAAGTCGAGGTGCTGGACCTTGACTCGATCACAGACGAAGTGGAGGTCGAGGCTGCGGTCCGAAACCACTTCGGAGAAGCTGCAGCTGAAGACATCAACATAAGCATGACGAAAAAGGCCTTCAGAGGTAATCTCAAGGCCTTTGTCGTGATGAGGCAGGAGCTGGCTGCAAGACTTCTCCGCACGGGACACTTCAAAGTGGGGCGGGTGTCCTGTCGCGTGGGGAAGAAGACGGAATCCGTAAGGTGTTACCGCTGCCTGGGCTTTCACCACATGGTGGCTGGATGCAGGGGTCCAGACAGGACTCAGGCCTGCTGGAGATGCGGCAAGGACGGCCATAGGGCTGCGGCGTGCGAAAGTACGCGGCAGTGCTACCTCTGCGCCGCTAAGGAAGAGAAAACCCGGACCGACCAACTGCTGGGTACAATGCGGTGCGCATCGTTCGGGGAGGGCGCCTCTGTGAAGAAGCCAGGTGAACGACACAAACAGCTGATTACACCCAACCAAGATGCCGAAGGCCGACGACCCCAAGTTGTGGTGCTACCACACTACTGTGGATGAAGTGTGCATCCTGGTTGGATGAATTTTAGAAAAATGACAAGCTGGGGCTCAAAGTTTGAAGCCGAAGCACGGCTTACTGTCCTTACCCCCATGTCCTTGAAGTAATGCGATAAGAGGTTCCGAGGACATGGGTTGGCAGGAAGAGGAGGTGAGTGTAGTAGGTATTACCGTTCTTTAGGTTGAGTCCCACAATCTATGTGTACCACAGAACTCAACTGCGCAGCCTTATTTACAACCAAACGGTAATACGCATCCGCCTGTGACATAGAAGCCTTACTCATGTGAAGCCAACTGCTGAATGTTGAATCACTCAACTGCGTCTCCCTATATATCTTTACATAAACTCGAGACAAAACAGTAGAACCTTACAGACTGGGTTATTACTTTTGAGAATCCGTGCATCGAAATATCTACAAGCCTCCATTGTTCGTTCTCGAATTTAGCTAAAGATTACACATCCAATATCGGTGGTTCCAGCAACTTGATGCAGGTAGAGCCTCACATGCAAGGAACCTTGTGGAAACTTCGAACCATCTTTCCAGCATTTAAGCATGTATTTTCCTTCGGCGTTGGCTGCTAGTGTACCGAACCGTCTAGAAGCAACCAATCGACCCTTCCTAGTATAATCACTAGAACTCATATCCTGTATCAATACTTCTTCCTTTATGTCTCGAGCCTTCTCGAATGTTAATGATTTATTTGATGTTGTTATTCTTGTTTGAGCGACCTTCAAGGTTTCATTGTTAGTAAAAAGGTTTTTCGCCCAGTGCTCTTTCTCTTTGAGGGTCTCTCTCTGTTCTTTGAGTTTCAGACTCTTTCCCTTTGATGGGAGTGGGGAGTCGGGTGGTGATGTGAAGCTCCCCTGTTGAGACTTGTACCCCTTCTTTCTGGCTTTTCAGTATTCACCTAGGTGTAGGCGAGTGTGGCCAGTGATCGGGTGGTTCAACGGTTCAAGGTCCAGTCTTGCTTGTGGACGGTTCGGGCTGTTGAGTCCTTAAATTAAAGTTAACGTCACCTTCTGTGCATTGAGTGCTTGTTTAGTGATTTCCCGACTCGATCAACTTCTGGTGTTGTGGGGAGTGACGAGTCGGATGACGTATCACCTCCGGTTGCGTCGGGATCGATCGTTCGGGGAACGATCGTGGTCGTAGCTTCCGGAGGCTACATCTGTTCCAATTTTCTACAAAAACCCAACACCTTTTTTGGGTTTCTTTTTTGGTTTCCAGTGAAACTTTCCTTAAGGACTCTGAGTTTTTGGATTGAGTTCGACAACAGGTATTTGGAAATGTTTTCATAATCATGGTGATGCATGTTCTGGGGTCTTGTTCGTCGACTGTGACACGATTCAATGTGATCCTTTCGCTACCCCACGCCAGTCCGTCATTAAATAACTAACACGAAAATTCGTTGAATAGAAAATCATCAGAGATGACCACGTCTACAAATAATCTTCTGGAAGGCTCGAGACGTTGAATCTTAAATATGTACCATCGTAGGTGGGAGGTGAGAATATATATACATGCGTCGCGAAAATGTATGGATATTGAAAAACTCGAAAGCAAGAACTTGTATTCAAGCTTTCCAGAAACTTCGATGTATAGAAAATCGTCAGAGTTCACGTCAAAATTATCAGAAGGTTCGATTATTTTTCGGGAAACCCAGAATTTGATTTTTGGTTGGTTGATATTGCTGCGACCCACCTCGTTAAGCAAACCACGAATTCGTTCCAGCTCTCTAGAAATTTCGATCACTGTTTAACGACTGAGGTGATCCAGAAACTTTAACGAGTACGAATCTAAGAGGCAATAGATCAACTTTGATGGCAGCTGGAACTACGTAGCTGCCCCTGAACTGGCCTAGCTTGACTACTGACTAACTCTTCGAAAAATTCAGTTGACAAATTTTTGATTTTAAAAATTCCAATTTCTGAATGCTTTAAGAAAGGGAATAAAAAAGCGGAAGCTCGCCAAATTTAGGTCAGAAATCTATTCTTCAAAATTATACCAAAAAATTATAAATTATTTACTGGCTCATGAATGATAAAAAAAATGGGGAAGCTTGCTTTAGATGAAAAACGGTTGATTGAGCAACAATCGAGCATCCATCTTCAGGTAACGCATGTGAAAAACGTGATAAAATACTACGGTCACCACCGGATCGACCGATTTAGTCTTGGGCACGCTTCCAACTTTTGTTTTGTCCATTTGCTCATTTACAGAATAATCTTACCGTGATATCCCAGTTTACACCCTCTATTACCCGGGCTAAAATGTAGGTATCTGTGGATATTTTCAGGACATTTTTCAGGATATCCCATGTCCTGCTCAAATATCCTAGAGATTTGCCAAATATATCATTTTGCTGTGAAAGGAAATCTTGCTTTAAATAAATAAAACATTTGATTTGACTTTCTCTATTATAACGAATTCATCATAGGAAAATCATTGTAGGTCTATACTGAAATTCCCCAATATTTTTTCGTGAAGAGTGACACACATTTCAAAAGCAACTATGAATGTAGCAATAGTCAAATTTACAGTTACTGAAAAATGTAACCATAGTGAGCAAATCGCTACTTATTTTGAAAAGAAGCTTAGTTACAACTATCGTCACCAAAAAAGTAACTAGTTAATGTAACTAGTTGACATAAGCTAGTCATTTCTCACAAATGCTGGGATCCCACCAATGGTCTCATTTTAGTTCCACTTGATACTGTTTTTTCTATATCTTATTTTAATACCTGGAATGAGCGCTGAAATAATTATTTTTTTACAGAGAGAATGGGTATATGGAAAAGCTCAAGCCATATGTTATCAGCACCCTCAGTATTTAGAGGACATGAGGAGGGCTCGACGGCGACAGAGGATGGGTGATACAATTCGTCGGCACGGACGGTCTTATCTCCAAGACTAACACCACTTTTTCACAAAACCAAATTAAGAACTATCGCATGATTAGGGGCTTTTTTGGACCTTTAAGGGCCGCGAGTTTCAAATTTTGAGCTCTGTAACTTTTTATACAAAATGTTTTGCGTGCTAACTTCACATGAAGCCAGCACCGCCATACATGTAACTTCAAAACTGTTTATTTAATCTAATCCGAATTTTTTCAGGAATTAATGGCTCACTTAGAGTGCGCAAAAAGTCATACAGTATCCTATTATCATTCTACATCATATGACCAAAAACTAGCCCTTGTCCTGAAACACCCTGCCACACCGATATATTGTTACCAACCCTAAATGCTGCTCTGTTTATGGTTTTGTACGGTGTAAGTGATTCTCACAGAAAAATACAACTTTTATCAAACTATGTGGATTCTGATTTTTTTACATTGAAATCACTATTTTGAAAATTGAGACAAAAAATATTTCCATATTCAAGTATCAGTTACTTGATTTTTTTTGTTGGCCTTAACTGAAAAGTCTCAAGCCATCTGAACGCGTAAAAGCTGGGGCAATGAGCAAGTCGACCATTGCAACTTGAGCCTTTTTTCTCATTTATCCAATCAATCATCTAAGTGGACAATGTCGATGTCGCTCTATATATATAATTTTATGTAAAACAGCAAACTGCTCTCTATCGTTCATCTGCTGCTTTAGAATCATTTCATGAGTTTAGTTAATCGACTTTATTAAAATATTCAGAAGGTTATTTTATTGCAGCTAGTCGTTTTTATTGAAATTTGATTTAAACAGTCCAATATTATATGTTTTGCTTACAATTTGTCTTGTTTTTTGTTGAAAATCCAATATTTTATTTTCTTAAAAATTCCTCCTTTTGACTTTTAAATGTATCTTTCAATATAAAATATATGTATTTTTCAATTCTTTTCATGCAAAGTCTACTATCACATTTTTGGTTCATTATTCATATCTTCTAGTTCGAAGCTGTTGTATTCACATGAAAATTCAATTATTTTATTCAAGAGTAATTTTTGGTTTTAAAAATTGTACTGTTCTTCATTTCATTCAGAAAAATTCTTTTTTTTTTATAATATAAATGTAATGATTTTGTTGAAATTCTAATTATTTTGTAGAAAATTGAAATATTTCCATAAAAGGTAATTCTTATATTTGTTATCATTCAGAACACTAACTGACTCGAAACGCAAATGTTTTATTAGATATCTACAAGTTAACTGAAACAAAATTCGATATTCGCTGTACTTAATTTTAAAGTAATTATCAATAACATTCTTGATGACGGATATTAGACTATTGGATGACTAAAATCGTAAGTATATTTTCCTTTTTTTATTCGTACGAGGTTGTGTTAAAATAACTTTATCTGCTGTTTTAGAATCATTTGATAAATTTTGTTAGTAGCTTTTATTAAAATATTCAGAAGGTTATTTTACATATTGCGATTAAGTGAATCGACGTTTCACTTCCTAGGCATTTAAGAAATTTCACTATCAATTTTTCTCGTGAATCAAATTTCCATTATATCTTATCAACAATCTTCGAGAATGAGAGTCTTTCTGTTGTCTAAAATCCTTCTGAAAAATGATTCCGTTGATTAAATTACGATGAATAAAAATTTCTAATCGTATTTAAACAATAAAATAATTTCAAAAAAATTTATGTTTCACATTTTTTAAATTTACATCTCAAATTATAAATTATTAATAGCTGAGAGCTTCGATTTCATAATTCATAATTTCATAATTCGATTTCATAATTATTCAATCACAAATACTTTATTTTTTTACTTATTGTTACAATTATTGCTTCGTACATAAATATGAAATTGGGCTAGGTGCATGGACGGTCCACGGACGACTGCAACACCCGGAAGTTACGACGGTGCAACTCGGTTTCGCGGGAGCTGGTAATTTAAAAATACTTACAACCATTGGAAATTAGCGAAATTGAAACCCTATACTTAGATCTTACCTAACTTTAATATTACGAAAACGGGATCAAGCTACGTTGATTAGAACGGCCGTTCAGTTATATAACTTCATAACTAATTTTACAATAACAAATTAATTAATTAAAAATATCCATATACAGACCGAACGGTCGTTCTAACTTATAGGTTAAAAAGAATTATGAACTTCCCTAGAATTAATATGAGCGTTTATGAATTTATAAACACTTATATATCGACCTAAATTAATATTAAATAGTCAGGAGGGGGGGGGCGTGGGGCGTTAGATAATTAACTATGAACATTTCTATAATTTTCAATACCATTTCTCAAATTGAGTTGTATTTTTAAGGTATTCTGTAATCCCTTTTTCCCAGCATCTCCCCAGCCCTTTCAGTTATTGTTAATTCCGGAATTTTACTTGCTTAATTTCTTTTTATTTAACACTTATTTCGCTACGTGTCCGCCGGTTGAGATCCCTTGCACTGGGAGTCAGTAAGTACGAGCGAGAAGGAAATAGGGAGAAAAGAGACGGAGGCTAATTTAGGAGAAAGGAGACAGCGCGCTAGGAATGAGAGAGAAAGCCCGGTGTGCGTGACTTGGCGAAAGGGAGAGACCGGTTAACGGAGCGTAGCATGGCAAGAAAACGTGATCAAGCGCGTGTTGACAGGCTTACGGCAATTTCTCGGCCATTACCGGCGGCCTTGAAAGAAACAGGGGAGAGCTGAGACAAAGGCATGATTCAGATGGTCAGCAAACTTGTCGTTTGAAAACACCGTAAAATCGGCACTTAGTCTCACAGGCCTTTCACTTTGATTTTCTTTCGAAAATTCGAGTGGAGGGCCGTATAGACGCGTGTCGATGTTACGGAGTTCTCAACTATGCCCTGTGGCCGATAACAGTTTTTAACCACCTTACAGTATCTATGAAGATTACCCCCCGTCCCCGCTATCATTACAAGAGATATAAATTGATATAAAAGAAAATGATTTTTATGAAAATTACTTTAAATGTCTTTTATGGAGATATAATTTAAAAGAAGAATAGTCGCAGATACGAATTGATATTTGTTCCTTTTATCTTCAACTCAAACGCGTTTGTACGTACTGAAAGTGGAAGATACACTGAGATTTTATCAGTATCCGTTTGAACTTAGGGTCTGTTTGAAAGTATTTCTTGAAATCTCTAAAATATGAAAATTTGCATCTATTTGGATTAGAAATCGTTATAAATTCAATAAATAGAGACATTAAGCCATACATTACAGTTAATAATGTGGCTAACATGACAGTTGTTAGTTTTTACAAAAATATATTTGGTTAACTGTTTTTTGTGTTCTAATTGGTAAATCATTCTTTGATATAATATTTATTTTCTTCTGTATTAACATTGACTAATGTTTAATTATTGAAGATTGATTACAAAAAACTATTTGAATCTCTTATTATTACACTTCAGTCATAATTATATGTGCCTATAACATATGTAATGAGAAATTTATTCATTATTAAAATAAATAATGTTTATAATAGTTTTTTGCAATAACTCTTCAATAATTAATCAATAGAAAATCAATTTGAAAATACCAAATTTTCTAATATGTTGTTATCTTGTAAAAATGTGAAATTTTTCTTTAAAATCTTTTATATTATATTTGAAAATTTTAGAAAATGATTTTAAATTATAAATTATTTTCGACCCAAAATGAACTTTTAACAAAACAGTTCGATTTTCAATTAAAAACATTATTTTTCAACCAGTTGCAGTTTTAGCTGAAAAATACGACATTTTTCACAACAGAGATGAATTTCCTACAAAAAAGTTGACTTTTTAACCAAGTAGTTGCATTTTCAACCAAAAAACATTACTTAGTTTCTCAACCAAAGAGATAAATTTCCAACTGAAATGAAGTTTCAATGAAGCAGTTCAACTTTTAACCCATAGTTGAGTTTTCAACTAAAAAACATTACTTAGTGAGTGGCGTAAAATGAAACGCACTTCATAAATGATAGCCTTGTTTCGAAACCACCGTTTTTGTATTGATTAAGCTTCGTGCTGATGAAATTGTTTTTTCCCACAACTTCTTTCCTCTTCGTTTCAGCCTCGTCCAAATCATTTCGAGTGATGGTGCTCGAACTCTGTGCATTCCTCAAACATATACCAAATTTGTGAATGTTTAGGTGAGGAGACCCGCACGCAGCATTCAAGTTGGAGTAAAAGGATTCGTAAGAATTTTTTGTTCTCCACAGATCAGCTTTTGCCGATGCCCACACGTCAGGAGGAAAGAGGGCTTTTGGACCGACGTAATTTTCCACTAAATAAATTGAAAAATTGTCCACACGTGTGTCTACTGTCTGGATGGCCACTGAATCCATTAAGCCAGCTCCTGCTTTCTCAGGATTTAAGAACTTTAATCCAAATATGAAGCGAAGCCATTTTCCAATTATTGAGTCAGCATAATTAACTTCCGTCTTAGACCCAGCTGTTGGATTTTCCTACAGCTGAAGAGAAAAATTATTATTATCAGATTATAAATAGATTATTAGAGAATATTTTTATCAGCTTTATATAAAAGTAGGCAGCCAGATCTTAGTGATGTCTGGAATTGTTTGTGGCTAAAATATACTTACTTATAATATACTTACCACGATTGTCCTAAATGAAAACGGCATCCAATGATGGTTAGCTGGTCGAAAACGTTATTCAGGCTCAAATGGATAGAAATTTCGAAGTCTATCACGAAGTGTTTCGGTTGAAACTTTTTAAGTCTATCCATTTCACATTTTTGCACTAACACAAGAAAAACCTCAGCGTACGTGCTTTCTTTTTTGTCCTTCAGCAAGCAAAACACGATAGGCACATAAAATCCGTTGCAAAAACTGTGTAAGGTGAACAGTTGTAAAAAACACTTGACACAAAATTCGAAGGTTCCGTCTCCCAGCAGAACTTCTTGACTTTCTGTTAAAAACTTCGAATTTGGTATGGTTGAAAATATCACAATATTTTTCTCCTTGTCGTTGGGCAGAAGGAGGTTTTTCCCCTTGACATATTTTATCTCAATTGTGTCCAAATAATCTTGTGTATCAATAATCGAATTCGGCAGTTTCGATCCGTTGATGGAGAATTCGGCATGCGACACGTTATTGCTAATGTATTTTACATCTCTCCTCGCTAAACTTTGGACCGAGTTTTCATCTAATTCGCGGAAAATTAGTTTCGAAGGTCTTTCGAAGATGTGCTCATATGCTTTTCTCTTGATACTGTTACTCGCAGTCTGTCGGGTCAAAACTCGTTCCGTCAGGGATTCGTGGTCGTGTTCACCCTCTGCTCGCGAAAAAATGGGTTCGTTTCCCAGGGTATATATACTCTTTAGGCACTATATTTGTAAAATTTGTAGTTGTCCACCACAAAAAGCACTTTTTCCCGTTCACTCAAAATAGTTTGGATCTGTCCTGAAAGTCTGAAACTCAAATTGAATGTAACGTTTCCTTAGTTTTGGCTTTACATTCAGCAGAAAAGCAGCTAGAACACTCGAACTTGCCAATGCGTTTTTCTTGAAACTACATTTTTAAACTGGCGACTATGATTCTAAAAAATGGTTCAATCGATTGCTTTCAAATTTTAATGGTGCATTTAACACACGTACGACTATCACCGGAAAAAAGAATCTTCTATTATCATTTAAAAATCAATATCAGTTATTCCATCTAGCAAAAGACAGTGTTTAATGTTTTACCTTCGTCGCATTCATCAGCGTATTCTAGGTTTGCATCGAAATCTATTTCTGACATTCCCCTTTATATTCCAGTGGCAATGAGCCTCTTTCCATGAGCAGCAATAATTTGGAAACTTTCGCCGTCTGATAAATGTCAACTGGCAGCCTTAAAATAAAAATCACTATAAAACCTAATAATCTAATTTGAATTCATTTCGGTTTGAAATTATATTTTTCAGCTTGAATAAAACATCGGAAAAGAAAGAATGAATTGCCATAACTAAATTATTTACTTACTCATAAAATTCTTCATGAGTTTTGTCCGTATGCACCATGAACTTCGAAAATTGGCCTATTTCTTCCTTTGACAAATTTAAAATTTGAGCCACGGTGGCAATTTGCTTCCTTAGCTTGTTGCTTGTCATCGCTTCTGGATATTTTAAATCCATTTTCTGAGTCAGGAAGCGAATCGCTACATCACCTTGACACCATTTAATTCTGCTATTGGGTACAGCGAGAACGTATTCATTATCCCGTGGAATATATTTCTTCCTTTCTTCTAGAAGGGTTTTCATAATTTTTTGTAATAATTCTGGCACTACAATCACCATAGCTCTGGACCCTTTTCCACCGCTTAGGATGCTCTTGTACTTGGTTGTAAGAATGTTTTCGGCTTCTGTAAGAGCACTTCTAAAATCTGTAAAATTTGACCGTGTCACTTGTTCGTAATCTTTGATTTTCAGATACTGGACATCTCCGATTCGCCTTCGGTTGTATAGGATTACTAGTGATATTGTGCAATAAACAAAAGTTTTATAAGTAGTGCTATCGTCTGAAACAATTACTGAGGTTATCTTCGCATTCCCTCACAAGTTTCAGGGTTTCGTCCCGGAATTTTTTTATGTCGCTTACAAGTGGCACGAGTAATGGTTTGTTCCACCATTTTTCTTGAAGGTCCTTGTTGGCTAGTGCAGATAATTCGATGTTCCATGAAGATTCGATTATTTCTTTTAAGTTTCTGACGCCTTTTATCCAAAGTTCCGACTCCTCTTCAGTTTGAGTTTTAAACCCAGAGCATTCTTTCAAAATTAAGCGTATAAGTAAGTCACGCATGTATTTTAGGCTTTTTCCCATGTGCATTGCCAAACTGCGGGCTGTAAAACTTTTCTTCAATGGGTCATATCCTATGATTCTTCGTGTGGCTTCACCATTTCCCGATAAGCAATTAAAAGTCCAGAAACTTCCCTAATTTTATTGCTGCACGCATATTCCATTCTTTCCTTCTTATGTCGTTTCAAATAACATTCTCCAAAATCGACTATGAGAAGATCGTTTTTAGCCACAAACGCTATATTATCCCCCTTCGTTGTGTCAAAAACCTAAAAATATAATATGCTTCAAATTATCTCAATTTCAGCCATTGCATCCCATGAGTTCAAAATATTTCAGTCTTCCAAGAGACATAGCAATAATAATATGATATCCACTGGAATCTCGATTTAAGAATCTCTGTGTAACTTCAGACAGGCATCACGTAGAGGGGTATTTTTCTTAAAATTGAAGGTGAGTCCTTACCGAATATTGTAACATTATAGAGTAATTCTACAAAAAAATTTCACCCTGATAATGTATAATCCAGTAGGCATTTTCATCCAAACAAATCGTTTATAGATTACCACGCACGCTTATGAAATCTATTTGATGTTCTGCACATGTTTTCATATAGATTTTCGCATGCTTAATACAAATGATATCATTTTTTTATATTTGTTAAGGACTTACTTTTAATTTAAAAAGAAATACCCATGTTCGCTATGCCCATCTCTATTGCTCTCTCTGCATTGTACACACCACAATTGATAGTCCAGAGTTCGGATTCTTCGGAAAAATCTCCACGAAGCTTGACATCCAGTTCAGCCAGATCTTTGTGCTTGGGAAAAACCTGAATGATGATGTTTCTCCGGGCCCTGAAGGATCGGTCTTCCTCTATTGGATGCCTGTTCGCGGTTGTTCTCAGTTTCGCCTCTCTTTCTCTGTTGCCGGCTTGTTATGGCTGCGGTTGAATAGGCGCTGCGCTTATATAACCCCTTTTACGGAAGTCCTCGGCACGGTTTCGCAGACGGTTTTGCGAAAAATCCGAGAGCTCTGCATGTTTCTCGCTCCACAGAGTATGGAGTCGTGCCATGTAACCTTTTCGTCCAGGGGACATACTGGCATCATAGCACTCCAGCAGGTCGTCCTTGAGTCGATCCGTCCACTTAAGAGTAATGAGGTTCCGCCTGTCAATCGTATTGACTCATTGTCGGGAGCCCTGCGCATTCGATTGTTTTGAACCACACTTACTACAACTATGTTTAGTGTTGACATTATTGTTCCCACGAGCAGCTAGGGAAAAGGGTTCGTCCATCCTCGTAGAGCCCCGCATGCAAGGATAAGGCTGTATACTCTGAGAGGTCGCCCGGTATCCCAGAGTCACCGTTTGAGACATCTCACCAAGGTGGCATTCAGATTTCGGCACGGTTGTTACACCTCCGCTTAGGCGTTATTCTTTCGAAACCATCCATGGACAATTGTCCGCGACTGCTTATTAATTATTGTAACCATATTCAGCAGAAACCCTTGGTACAGGAACCCTCTATCCGCGACCCGAGGACGCGTTCGGTGGCTTTGTCACAGGCCCTTCGGTTAGGGATGGGCGATTCTGAATCGATTCTTCAAAGATCGATCTTTTTCACTCAAAAGATCGATCTTTTGAATCGATTCTTTGCGAGTCGATTGTTTATTGGATCGATTCTTTACCTCAGAATCGAAGAAGCGATTCTTTCATTTTTATTTATTTATCTGTCCGTCCTATAGTTTCGTGACCACGGCGTATACTTTTTATCTTTATTGCTCCTGTAATTTTTTCTTTTGTGCACCAGACTCCATCTCAATCCAAGCGCAAGCGCAACCTGCGCTCAAAATTTTTATTATCAAAGTTTTGAAATAGAATAGACCTCTTTTTCTATCGTTTATTGTTAGAAAGGGAGGTCCGAAAATTTGTATGGCATCAAAGTTGCATGTGTAGGGAGCCGTCTAATTGGATGACTTTTTTTTACTTGCGCGTGGCGAGACCATAGTTTTTTCGACCATGACAGACTAGTATATTTCAGAATATTTTAATAGACAATAGTGTCTAATTGTCGATCTTTAATCATTTAATTTGAAATTGAATAAATGCAATGATTTATAAGTAAATATAAACTATTTAGGACATTTTTACATCGATCTTAAAAGATCGATTCTTCTGATTCAATTTTTTTGCTGAATCGATCTTAATAAATTAGATCCTGGATCGATTCATGAATCGATCTTTTCGAGATAATCGCCCATCTCGACCTTCGGTTCGATTCCCAAGGAACTAAAACCGAAACCGAATGTGTATATGTATGTGTGTGTATGTGTGTGTGTGACGCGATCTGAAGAAAGACCCCTAAGCGGCCAAAAATCGATTATCTGATTTTTAATGTTTTACGTGGATTCGAACTTGCTTCTCCTCTAAAATTTTTCACCGTTTGAATTGTGAAAAATTTTATGTGGGTCAAACTAGTGGATTACTTGCTACAAGAATAAAAGAACATCATGATAATTTTAAATAAAATCCTAAAAACCATAAAGTCATAGCAAAACATCAGGTTGAAACAGGACATTTGATTGATTGGGATAATGTTATAGTTTTAGATCATGTACCTAATGAATTTAAAAGACTAATGGCAGAAATGTTTTTCATAAAGAAATACAACAATAATTGTTTTAATATAATTTCAGATCTCAATAATTATAGTCCAATATATAATATAATTTTGGATTCTCTAATTTAAAAAATTTAATTTTTTCAAAATTCTGAATTGATGAATTTTTCAATTAATCAGTAATATTAATGTTTTAAATTTCAAAACAATGTATTAGGTTGTTAATAATGTTTAATTTTACAGCTCTTTCAATTTTAATATAATAATTAGATTTATATAGAAACTATGGCAACGGCCATACCACGCTGGAAACACCAGTTCCCGTTAGATCACTGAAGTTAAGCAGTGTTGGGCACAGTTAGTACTTGGATGGGTGACCGTTCGAGAATAATACTACTGCGTTGCTGTTGGCGGTCGTGGGTGTGGTGAGCCCACACTTGTAGTTATTTAACACAAGAAACTATCCACCTAGAAACACTACCCGACTCGGGTAGTGTCACGCATACCCCTAGAGGCTCGCCGAGAGGGAAAATGGCTTAATTGTAAAAAAAAAAAAAAAAAAAAAAAAAAAAAAAAAAAGTACCTTACGATATAAATTGATGATACGTCATTGCCAATTCTATCTCTGTTAAGATTTCTCTTCCTCTCTTTCTCAATTTTCTCTTCGCAAAAATGGAGCAGAAAAGTCGTGAAGTCTCTGATTTTACGACTAAATTAACAAAATTATTTTTTTTTGTTGAAAGTGTGAATTTGAAGAGTTTGAACAATTTTAAAGTTTTGTAAGGAAGTAAACAAAATTTCAAGGAAAAAATGAAGCTCTTTAAGGTAAATTTTTTCAATTACAATTTCTAACCTCAAAAAATAAAATTTTTCTATTTAAATGATATTAACTAAAACTAATATTACTTCATATATTTATGGTGATGAATATGAGGAAAAGGAATCTTAGATAATAATTAAGATGTTTGACGAACTCCGGCATTTAACTTAAACTTTATGTCCTGATGAGGAAAACAACCGTTTTCGAAACGTTAGCAGCTGAAATGAATGGAGAAAGGATAAAGTTCCAAATACAATTCAAGTATTTTTATTCAATTAAGCAAAGCTACAATATATTTTACTATCAGGTCTCTAAGTCCCTATCTAATTAAGTGCTATTTGATCCATAAGAAAACGCAATCTATTCAAACAAACCTCATTTATGAGGAGATTTCTTTATAAAATCGTACTCTACGATATAATACTTTTCCTCTACAGAGAACTTTGGTCAAAGCCCATATCAAAACACGAATAATTACTCTGCTCAACGGGCAGTCTAAGTCTTTTTATTTATACAGTTTTTCTTTCTTTTCTTTCACACATTTAAATCTACCTTAACAACTATACTTTCCTTCCCTTATAAATGGTACTTTCTGGAGGCCTGCTTCAATTTATTTTTGTTTAATAAATTAGCTAACTCTAGAAAAGTAATTTATACGGTAATGAGTTCGTATCCTCTTAATTTATTCAATTTTGGTTGACCGCAAGTCAAAACAATTTGATGAGTACAAAGGCACATAAAGAAAATGTAACTATAATCTTAATTAGTTATTGTGCATTATTTATTGCACGGCTACCTGTCGATCAGTTGTTCTGCCTCAATCCGGAGATAAAGCTACGAGAGCACGTTCTGGACTAATAGGGTGGACCGAGGAATGCTTGAGCCTCAGGTATACCTCGGAGAGAAGGTATACCTCAGGTATACACGGGAGAGAAGGAGCGAAGGCATAGTCCAGGGAACGAAGATCAAAAGGGTGCCTTTTCACCACAAAATTTTAGAATGAAAACGAGGTATGCCATCATGTAGTGTTGATGCGTAGGATGAAGGCTTACATGTTTGCAAATGTCAATCCTAGAGAGTTATAGTGTCATGTACGCTTAGCAGCATTTATTTTTTCAATAAACTTGAGTCACAACGTTCTGTAGAAAAATTGAGAAATTACGGATCAAGAGAAACTCCGTAAGAGAATTGTTTTGTAAGCATAGCTTACTCGATTCTCGCTGATAACATTGCAGCGTTGATCGTTGACGTGTTAATCCCTAGTAGGCCTAGTCCACTTGTCAATGAAGCATGCATTATTTGGTTTTACGTAATTAAAATCTATGCAACAAAACATTTATTGTTTTGTTTTTTTGTATATTAATATGAATCAGTCCCTATAAAATCTAATCAAATCTAATTTAATCTACGCCTCTTTATTGCAATATCTAATTCGTCGTCGCTTTCATTAGTTACATTGCTAGGAATGTGAGGTTCTTCCTCTTCGAGTTCGTCACAGTCATTGGCATCGATATCTGTGATAATAGGCATGTCTACGTTTGTGCATGCCTCACCTTGGCAACTGAAACACAGATGAGAACAGCGCAAACCGTGCTTTCGACATTCGCAAGTAGCTCTTTTGCAGCCACTTTCGCATCTGCCAGTTATAGTTTTTAGTAAGTCGCCAGGAATTAAGGGTTCGCTACTGAAAACTGGCACCAATCCATCTGCAGACAGTTTCCATCCCCACTGTGTTGCATTTTTTTCATTTCCAAACCACTGTTGAAGTTGATGGTACACTCTAAGCGAATTTTATTTGGCAGCGCCTTCAGTTGGCGGTAAGAGTTTCTAATTTAAAACTTGTTTTTAAAGTAGACTTTTGGAAATGCAAAAAGCGCAATTCTGGCAATGTTGCGCTTTCTTCCTTTGTGGAATACATTGCAGCAATTATGTCATTGGCACTTTGTGCAATTTCGCGTTGGCATCATAAAATTTGCTTGCCAATGATTGCAAACGAGTGCTTTTGTTAACAGTTTTCAGTATTTTATTTTTCCCTTGGAAAATGAGAAGAAGATCAATTTCTACAATTTCATCTTAAAGTTTAATTACGGATTTTACTGCTCTTAGTGACAAAACTTTGTTTTTTCTCTGAAATTTAAGGGAACCAAATTTTCCCCCGAAGTAGTTTTTTTTGCAGAATGGTACCTACTTCGTAGGCTTCGTAGAAAATGATATTTTCATCTCCTACAACACCTGAATGTATTGACATGATGAAATCTGTTTCTGGGAATGGATCATGCGCTTTACAAAAAGCCGTTACTTTAAGCAAGTCCGCAGCATCTCTAGAAATTCGCGAAACTCTCCCATCAACATGCTGTTCAGAAGTTTCATAGGAAATCTTGCAAAAATATTCCATTTCATTGCATACTTCAATTAGGACAATGGTCGACAGTATCCATTTCGCTAAAACACTATCCGTGATTCCGCGACCGTGAGTTAAGCCATCACTGCTTTTCATTGCCCTCAATAAGACTTGTTCAATTGTCATGTCCGACCAAACACCCGACCTAAACTTATGAGTTCGCCGGATCGTAAAAAATCCCGACACGCAAAACTTTTTTTACTCAACGCTGTCTATTTTCGATTTTAGCTCGAGCATGTCTTGCACATACAGATGGGCTGATTTTGCGTACAAATGATGACCGCTTGCTTAATAATATGAGATCATCAATTCTATGCATTGCAGGTGCAGCTCCCAATTGCCAGAGCGTTCACCTTCGATGAATTTTTTAGCGATCAGGACCATTCTGAAATACTGGAGCCAGAGCTGATCTGTTGCACCGTTTTCTTTCAAACTTACTAGGCGAGTGACAAATTTATTTTTAATTTCCATGAGTGAATCATTGTCAAGTAATTTTTCAAAATCTTTCTCTCCGACTTTACTAAAAATAGTGTCCAACAGCTGTACTTATGTTTCATTCAGATCTAAGGATTCAATTATGAGGTCAGCTAAAGCTAATTGTATGATATTATGTCCTCTAACCGCTCTGGAGAAAGCATGCTCCGTCAAAGCTTTCTCAGCCGACTTTTCTGCATAAATCTCAGAAAAAGCTTCCTTCAAGCCACTGCGTTCCATTACGAAGCCGACTGTTCTGTAATATGACATTAACGCGTGAAACCCGCCAAGAAGAACTATAACGGACCGTATATTATGATCATCATTGTCAGTAGAACCTACAATTTCACGAGCTATCCAGTACGTGTCGTAATTGCTGGGTGGATTATCCACAAATTTTAGAGGTATAACTTTGGATGTACAAAAATCTTTCGATTCGTGATAACTTTTCAGAGATCCTCCCCAGCCTGGACACTTCGAAGGTTCACTGTGCTTACCATAAAACTACAAAAAATCTGAACACGCAATTTGAATGTCGTTTGAAATAGGACTTTCAACATCTAAATCTTTGACAGTAATGCTATTCAAACCTAAGGACGTCGCTCTTCCAAAATTTTGCAACGGAGTGAAACCATATTTCGCGATTTCATCTTCTGAGGGCAATTTACTCAATCTTACAATAGATTGATTCGATTTTACGGCTGTAGACCAAGTTACACGCCTAATGCAGCCCGTGGCATGGAATGTATTACGTCCATCTACCGTATTCGTGTTGTGATCAGCATTGTCGAAAATAAATTGCAGAAAAAGGTGAATTGGCAAACTCCAATGATCTGGGTCGTTTACAATTGACGTCTTAAAGAGTGAAGTTTCTTTGTATGATGCACACAACCCTAAGAACGAAAGTGCTTCTATGAAACTCTTTGAAGCGTGCTTTTGTGCAACGAAGATGAAATTCCTAACACATTCTTTTCGTATTTTCTATGAGATTTTACTGAGATATCTAAAACGTGTTTTATAGGTGGTGGAATATCTAGCAATACATCATCTAAAAAAACTACTGGGAGCTTTATAATTTTTGGTGTCATAACATTGGGAACGAATATCCTGCAAAATAATATTAGGAGCCATTTCAAAAATTCTAGCACGTTCTTCTTGTTCTCTCATGGCTTGATTTTCATACCAGAGATCATTAAGAAGTTGTTGAAAATTGACATTCGCCTGCATTATGTTAATGACAGACGACAAGGCTGCACTCATACTTTCACCTACCGGACGTCCCACAGAAGCAGAACGGCGATAATTGAAAAATTTCTTATAACAAATGTTATGAGACCTAGCTTGCCTGTCGCACAAATCATCAACGAACATTAACCGCTAATACAGGGCATTATTGAAATCATTTTTTGGTCGTTGTGCAAGTTCCTCTAACATGAGAACTCTGGTTTCTGCATTTTTCACCAAACTTATTGGATATTGCACAAAATTACCATTCGCATAATTTCCGCAAATAAAACAAAATTTTGAAAAGTCAAACTTACTTCCTTCTGAACTAATTCGCCTTTCTTTTAAAACTGATTCCACGGATACTTTCCTTGCTGCTTCAACATTTCCTTTCCTTATGCAGGAAATATTGCATGTCTTGTGGAAGTTCAGGAATTCCAATTGTTTTAGTCGTAGGTTATTCTTATCCTCCCTTTCGCGACTGGCTTGAATGAGAGATTTTATTGCACGATGGCCAGTAGTGCGGGCATTTTTGGATAACAATTCCTTTTCGCAAATTATACAAGTACCGTCCTCTTCAACAGCTGCCATCCTCGAAAATTATTAAACCTAAACAAGCCATTAATGTACATAAAAGGTTCAAGACAAGTAATTCAATAGATTGTAGCATTTGCACTGTTCTAAAGTAGATTAAACTTCTGAAATACTCATGCTAATTTTGAAATAAAAAAATTTTTGCTTCCATTTACTGTATTATATATTTAGATTACATGTACTTACCAAACTGTTGGGCACGATTTCACATACTGCACTTATCACAAGAAATCGCACATTAACTGCAGAATTTTATCACAAGCTGGAAATATTTCAACAACTAGCCTCCTTTAACTTTTTGCTTAAGAAACTACACGATGTACTCAGTGTTGGTCCTTAGACGAAACTGACAAAGTGACCTACGTGAATCATTCAGCAGCTGCTATGTGCACCTTCCGAGAAGAAATACGTAGATAATGTAAATACAAAAGAAGTACATATATGTGACCATTCGACATTCCACCTGTGCTACTATATCTTGTGTTGCAAAAGAAATCTTCAAACCTGATGCGGGGCAAATTTGGGGATACGGAAAGTTCACAAATCGAAAATTTACTTCATTAAATTTCATGAAAACGACATTCCCTGAGTTTATTGCAAAATAAATGTTGCATTCAGTGCACATTTTTTGTAACATTATTGAATAAACTTAAAAGTAATGAAATGCTGCTTACATGACATCGAAGAATTATGCCAGCAATTGTACAATTTGTGAAAATATAAAAAAGTACAACTACCTTTTAATTGTTACATTTTGAACGCACAAATTCAATTTCAGCGCCAGCGTCTACCAGGCGGAAGCAGCTACCTCCACTCCGCCGTCATGCACTGCGACCGACCTTGGTCGTAAATAAACCGCTATTCTAAACAGTATTTTAGCAACAAATTTTTTTTAAATATGCAAAAACATGATTTTTGGATTGATTCGAACCTGAAATTGCGTCAGCTTGAACCAAAGAAACATGTTATTATTTTTTAGTCATGAGAAACATTTTTTTCGTGTCGTTTTTAACGTTCCAAAATCGCGAGAAAGATATGAAATCCCAAAAATTCTAACTCACGACAAAAATTTTTTTCCGAAAAAGCAAAATAAAAAAAATTTTCTTTGGTTCAAGCTGAATAAATTTCAGGTTTGACATATTCAACTTTTTTTAAAATGTGTGCATATGACTCAATCGAAAAAAAAAACATGTTTTTGCACATTTTCAAAAAAATTGTAACTGAGCAAAAAATTCATTTTTAAGTTTCGCAATTTTTAATTTCAAATGAATAAGATATTTTTTTTAACAAAAAAGTTGAATTGTTGAATAAAGAACATCAGTTTTCAACCAAAAATCGAATAGTTATGTTTTCGTTCCAGAAAATTAATTTTCAATCGAAAAAACTGAATTTTCTCCCAAATTGTGGAATTTCGAAGCATGAAAGAAGCCTTTTCCACAATGCAGTTGATTTTTCAACACAAAAATATGAATTTTCAATTAAAACATAAATTTTCAACCAAACATTGAAATTTTCAGTTATATGCCTAGTTTTTAAGAAATAAAAAAAAACTTGAACTAAAACTATGCATTTTTAATAGAGTAGTTCAAAATTCGACCAATTCGCTGAATTCTCTACCAAACTGTCCAGTTTTCGAGGAGAAATTCAAATTTGCTATAAAACAGTTAAATCTTTAATCCAAAAACACGAATTCTCAACAAGAGTTGAGTTTTCAAACAAAAAAGATTTTTTAGTCAATGAGGAAAAAAAATTGCATTCCAAATGTCGAATTTGAAAGCAAGAACATTAGTTTTCTACAAAAAAGGTCGAGTTTTTAACAAATTACATAAATTTTTAACCAAATAGTTGAATTTTCAAAATAAAAAAGATCAACTTTGAACCAAAAATGGAATTGCTATATTTTCATTTCACGAAACTAATTTTCAAATGAAAAAACCAATTTTCTACACAATTATTGAACTTTTGAACCAAAAGAAGAACTTTTTACAATACAGTTGAATTAAAAAATAGCAGCTTTCAATACAAACAATAATTCTCAATCAAAAATTGCAATTTTCAGTTTGAAAAAAAGAATTTTTAACAAGTAGTTTGATTTTCAACCAAAAAGACAGCTTTTTAACCAAATAAATATATTTTCACCCAAATTGTTGAATTTTTAACCAATTTTCTGCCAAAAATATCAGTTTTGAACGAAATTCATGAACTTGCAACCCAATAGATAAATTTCCGACTAAAAAAGATCAAATTCCAAACACAAATGAAATAGTTTAATTGTGAGTTTAAAAAAAAAATTAATTTTCAACGAAAAAGAAAGTTTCAACAATAGTTAAATTTTCAAGCGACGATTTAAAAAAATTAAAAATTGCTCAAGTTAGAACATTTAAAATTGCAGATGATGAATCTGGAATATTCCATTTTTCAATTAGGTATTTAACTTTGTACATTTCACCTGAAATGTGTTGTGACGTTGCAACACATTTCACCTGAAATGTGTTGTGACGTTGCAATTTTATCGCACGTCACAACAGTGAATTTATCCTATTAATTAATTATAATTTAGTTGGTTTCAATTCAAATTTTAATATCCCTACTCTTGACTGTGTGGCTTGACACGAACGGCAGGGTCGTCACTCCTTGGCGTTTAATTTATCTGTAAATTAGATTTTAGAAATAATTTCCTTCGTATTGTTTATTTTGTTATATATAAAAATTCCTATGAGCGCCCCCCCTGGATCACCAATACTCCCCCAACTAACGAGTTGAGACTGCGCTACCCCTTCGTTGCGTCATCGACTAGGGTTTGTCGCCACCTCCAACCCTGGGAGGCTTCTACAGTCCAGTGACCTTCACCTAAATCTTCCCTACGGCGACGACGAAATTTTGAGTTTATTTTCTCCACCTCCCACTTCTAAGATACATGGCTGGTCCCAGTTGCAGAAGAAGGAGGGTGGCATTAATTTTTTGGTCCAAGAAACAAGGCTTGTTCCTGTTGAGGACATCTTCTTGTGGAAACGGTGGTAACCATCCAAGACCCAGGCGTTTATTCCAGTGAGGAGGTACGACCACCGTTATATTAATTGGTAGTCCCCCCCCCTCCATATAAACGGGGGTGGGATGATTTTGGTTGTTCACCCCGAGAGAAGGGGTGGAACAATTCTCGTCTTTCAAACCTTTTTTTTGTTGTTATGAGGTAAAATAACTCCACCTTGTGGGAGAACCACGGACGTCCACCCTCAAATACAACGGAAAAGCATTCGGCCGCCCCCTGCCCCGACTCTGCGATGAACAGCTTCTTCTAGGAGACAAAGAGGACGCTGGAAAGCTCCGATATCGACACGGGACAGAAAAGGAAGGAAGATTCGGCGAAGAGAAGAACAAGCGGCAAGGCAGACCAACGATGAGCGAGAACGACACGCGGACTCTCTCATTCTCGATAGCTTCTTCAATTTCCCACATTTTCCCCCTCCTGACCACCCCTTACTTCCTTCTTCCGTAGTCCAGTTTAGGCATTAACGCACCGATTAGTTAGTTTAATTCTGTACGCCCGAATTGGCACCACGCACCCAAGAGTATCGTATTGTACCCCCCTAGCCCTGAAGGACGCTAGCAGTAAGGTAGGACTTTCTTTTCACTGTGGTTCAGCCAAGAGCAAGACTTTGATTAAAGTTATTTATTTAAAGATTTTCTTCGTAATCTTGTTTAATTTCGAGGATCTTGGCTGGTCTATCAGACTGTTTCATTATTACCATTTTATATACATATATTATTTTGTTCCTATTGACCATTTTGTGATATGAAGTGCTAATTTCCCCTTAATATGAAGTGCCGACGGGTCGAACCGTCTTTTGTTACCCTTCTTATGTAAAATTAAATCGTTTTAATGTAACTTCAACCGAATTCCCCTTTTATATCGTACCAAGATGTAGCCTTTCCCCTTTTTATATCGTACCAAGATGTAGCCTTTCCCCCTTTTTCTTAGAACATGGGTCCCGATTATAGTTGTGTAAATGATTGTTGCAATAGATTACCTTTTCTCGCCCCGTTTCCCCTTTACTTTTATATCGAAGTCAGTATCTCAAAATGTCAATTCTGTACAAAATCCGCTAAATTATTGTCAATCTCTCAAAATTAATAGTTTCGAGCGTTTTCCCCTTTCCCCTTTAATTTTTTATATCGAAATACGTATCTTAAACTACCGGTCCTGTCCGAAACTTATGAAGTTATGACCGATTTCTCAAAATTCGTGTTTTTAATTGTTTTCCCCTTCCCCCTTTATTTTAATATTGAAATGCGTATCGTGAACTGCAGATCCTGTGCGAAACTTCCGAAATTATGACTGATTCCTCAAAATTAGGGTTTTAAATTACTTTCCCCTTTATCTTAATATTGGAAATCTCTGTCTGATATTGCCAGTTTTGCGTGTAAAATACCAACACA
>CAKNXH010001474.1:285-13224 GCA_932178445.1 Andricus quercusramuli | reverse complement strand
ACGAAATAGGATAACAAAAAAAAATTAGTTAGGATACAAAATTAAAGTAAGAAACCCGGACGAGTTAAGTAAAAGTAAAAACGATGAATTTCAGGTCCATTAAGCCAGCATCTCCACAATCGAATTTTAGAATTTTTCATAGCTCCGAATTTTGGGCCTTTTTAGAGCTTTTTTTGGGCCCAAATTAAAATGTTTGGGCTCCTTTACTTTTTTCAAAAGATATGGCTCCTTTACTTTTTTCAAGATATGACTTTCTGAAAAAATAATCTTCTTGCGAAGAGAACCCCACAGAACATACTTTATTTTTAAAACTACTGTTGGAAAAGAACTTACGGCAAACTTTGGAAAAAAATATTGCAGATTGAAGTTGTTAACTCGCAAAGAGTTATTTAGAATTTTTTTCAGGTAAGACTTGTAATTCTGATTTAATCCCAAGATTTTTGGGCTATTTTATTTCTTGTAAGATTCTCTACAGAACTTTACTTTTTTAATAAAGGTTTTTTAAATAAATGTAAGCTCGCTCGAAAAAATTCGCTCACTTTTCCCTGACATTCCCTGCACAAGAAAATTCACTGACATTTCGAAGTTTTTTAGGTGAGTATAAACCTGTCTGTAGTCTAATACTTATTTAAAAAATTAACAAGGATGCACTTGCCAAAAAAGAAGGCTAGTTAAGTATTTTTACGTTTCTATTTTTCATACCTTTTGGACTATCTGTAAATAAAAAATTATACTTTCTTCGAAATATCTGAATTTCTTAGAAAAATTGGCTACACGGATTTCTTTCATTTTATATACATCGAAAGCGGACGCCACGTACGGGTTTGTTATTGTCATGCGGGCTCCCCATTCTTTTTCGGCGCTCTATTTTGTTTTTTCATTATCTGTTCTATATTTTGATCTTCTTTATGTCTGTATTATGAATCTAATAAAGGAATATATCAATTTTTCTCAATCCTTCAACCGATTCAGAGTGTATTTAAAGTGGCCTTCGCATTTAGTTTGTGTCCGTTTTCAATTTTAACTTTAAAACGTGCAATGTTTGAATTATCGGAAAAACGAGGTCGTCCGAAAAAGAGGAAGTATGAGGACATCGAGGAAGTTATGATGAAGCACAAGGACCTGATAATGAAGGTAAATGGCAACATTTACAGCAAAACGCATGCAATTTGGGAGATAATGTCTCAAGAACTTGCGTTAAAAAACCAAAGGATCCCCAGGTCATCGTTGTATTCATATGTCACGTGTGATACTGAAGGAATCAGAAAGACGATAAATCCAGTACCTTCCAAGCGTGCATCAATTGATTGTCTAGACGAAAAAAAGCAGATGAATGTCACCCGGAAAATGATCTTACAATGGAGTCCACAAATTCCATGGATGAGATTCCTGCTAAGACAGTGGAAGTGTTTTTCAGCAAGCGCGATTTTGACGATATACTCGTCAGAAAACAATATTATAATAAACGAGGAGAGAAAAATGTCATAAAAAACTTAGAGCGCGAGTATGCTGTCTTAGAAGGAGGAAAGTGGCAACTTCTGATCACAAGAAAATTGTGGGACAAGGCGCGTGTTCCGTGTGGATTTCATTATTCAGCACATAAGATTTATTTGTCAACGAACAGAGGAAACATTCAGCGGATCGTGTAATTGCGGTGGGAAGATTTCTGGAGAGGTAAAAGTTATGTCAATAATAAGTAATGCCTATAATATTCTTTAACATGTAGTCCGTAGGCAATATTACGTCGAAATAATGAGTGAAATTCCCGAAAACATCCCTCATGCAATATTTTTAATGAGAAAGTTTCGTTAATGGGTTCCTTTTGACATATCAAAAATGGTAGAACAGATCAATTGCCAAACCGGGTTTTTTTTCAAACAGTTCCAGAAGTTACTTTTTCGTGTACGGTTAATTCCCATTGCATTTTAGAACAAAATGTTCAACAGGGAAAAGAATTACGACAAAATTCTGAGAATGTGTGATGTTACTGGCATGTAGTACCAATTATAAAGATTGACGTACATTTGTGCGGTTTCTTGGCAATAATTTCCAAACTTGTAAGTGTCAATTGCCTCCCCTGAAGCCATTGCTTTCAAAATTATGCCGAATCTACAGATCAACTCCCTGTCCACTCTTGTGATTTCGGAAGACAAATAAGGATCTCTGAAAAATCTTCTAGCAGAATTTCCTGTATTGGTAGTTCCCGAGCCATGTTTTGCAACATCTATAATGAGCCCCATCTTATCACGGAATTCTTTTTGGACTCTCTGATTTGAAGTTTTCATTTTCGCTTTCTCTTCGTCAGTTTTTTCTTGCCACTTGCAGAATCATAAATGATAGATTGTGTGCAGTATAAATTCCATCAAACAAATCCACGCGTGCAATGTAGAGAGTCCGTATCCAGAATTCTATACCTTCTCTGTTTTATCTACAACTTTATGTAAGTCGTTCATCTGCGATGGTTTCGCATCACAAATGTAACATGTGGCAGCAGAACGAGTTCGAAAAAAAGCCTGACACACCTTTCCATCCACCATAGTCAACACGAAATCATGAAAGACAGTTATGGTACAACGACTATTCGGTACTTTTATTTTGGTAGGTTTGAGTTTTCTGAGTTTGTCTTCCATCAACTCTACTTCTGTCGTGGTTCGTTCCTTAGTTTCTGGTGCATGTTCAAACATGATCAGCCTAAATAATCTTGTAGATCCAGGATTCTCGTTTTTCCAAATTGTCAAGGGCTTTGCACATTCCGAACAATTCTTACCATGCTTGTGGGAACAAGTTTGAATTATTCATAATGGCACCATTGACATCATAAAGATTCCTGCATCTGATTTTTCTGCTCCACAGAACTTTTGATTATATTCGCTCTGGTCAGACGAGCCATCACAACCATATTTATATTGACACTTCATCACGACATTTTTCCCTTCAACTATATCTGGTGGCAAAATATTTAGAATTTCCAACATACGCTTCACTGTATGATCGCACTAATCTTGCAATTCAATCATCACCGCGGACTCTGTATCTGTTATGCTTTTTTCGAGAGGAAGACACTCTCTCTTGGCTTCCTCAAGACTTTTATACAGAGGAAAAATGTTAGTATTATGTGCTCTAGCTTGTAGTCTAATAGTTTCATATTGATGTTTCGTCAATCTTGTGTCTTCAGACAGAGTTACAGCTTCTTCTGAAGTAAATGGCTCCATTTGTCCTTGAAATTCTTCATGTTCTCCATGTTCTTTATCTTCAACTCTTGATATCATACTTCTTATCTCCTTAGCTAAGTTCCTCTTCCCAGAAGAGCACAAATTATTCAAAAAAGCATTTTCAATTTCAATTTGAAAATATGAGTCAACAACAGAGAGTGTTTTCCTTCTTTTAGTCGATTTGGAACTGGTTTCAGAATCTTCTGAAGATCTTCTGCCTACTTTTGTGGGATCCAATGATATGATGGAATCAGATGATAACCATGCACTGTTCAGTTTAGAAAATTTATCTGTTTTATAGAACGCACTCTTCCATATTTTTTTCAAAAGACGGAATTAAGTGCCGCAACAAGATTTCTCGTGTCAAATTGACTTGCTCATTATCTATCAAGTTAGCATGCGTTATTTTCTTTGCCTAACTTCAGATCAATGAGACTGTCATTTGTCACGCCAGCAAATTAACAAATCAAGATCAGAAACCATTAACCTTTAACTAAATTTCAATTAGTAGGACCTATGTAATAGTATAAAATGATATCAGTTCAGGATTGTTAAAATATGAACAAGAATAATCATGAACATTTAGTACAGGGAGATGAAATAATGTCTGGGTGAAGCCGCGTACCATAATGTATGTGATTTAGTTCATCAACTCTCGCAGAAAAACTTTCATGAGATTCATGAGTTTCCCGACTTTCATTTGTTATGAGATGAACTAGACACAAGATAAGAAAGAATAATATAAAAATAATAAAAATGTGAGAAAATCAACTTCTAACAAATAGTTTGTCTATTAACAAATTTTTTTGTTTAATTTTCTCTATTGAATTAACCTTTAGTATCGTTGCACTGGAAAATTGAGTATTTTTGACGGTGGTTCGAATCGAAATTTAGGCATCTACCAGACCAGGTGGGTTTGCGGAACCAGTTGCAGTTTATTTCTTGAATGTCATTTCTGTGAAAAGTTACATCCAGGAAGTTCATCGCCCTATTTTGTTCTTTTTCTAGCATAAACTTAATTTCAAAATCGTTCGAATTAAAAACTTGTAGAACGTTTTCTACTTCGTTTTCCGGGAGAGCTACTAATATGTCGTCGACATAAAGGACATACAACGGTACCTGGAAACCTATTTTCGGTTTTTAACAGAGCATACATATACATAGTATACACGACCTGCTCCTTCTTACTTTTTCTCGCGTTCTTCCTTCTCCCTTCGACCCATTTCGGAGCAGCTCGGGGTGCTCTGGCAAAAATACGACGCTATTCTCGAAAAGCCGGCCGGCCGACGACGAGAAGACTGCCAGTGATTAATTAAAATCGAATCATTTAGTGTTCGCCTAGTTTAGTTTTTCTATTCCGAATAACAGCTATTATGAATGTAAATAAAAAATGAGTGCTGGATAACCGAATTCGCTAATAGACTGATAGCTCGGAGGTACAATAGTTGCGATTTAATTTTAATCAATCGCAAACATGGACGAACGAGAAAGGAGATTAAGAAAATCCACATGTGAAGAATGGTTGTGCGACGATGAGGTGGATATGCCTTTGTCAACGTTCTACAATTATAGAAGAAAAAAGAACAAAATGGATGTAAGTACATACCATTCAATTTTTAAATTAGGGACCACATCTCATTGACATTTGCTTTTCTTATCACTCAATCTTAACATAATATATTTTGTGAATTTTAGTAAAAAAAGTCGGGCATAAACTGACGACTATTTCGTTCGGATATAAATTGTCATCTGGCGATACTGGCGAACGCCAGTATCCGGATGAGCTATTCAATTGAAATTTTAACACAAATTATAAAGTATTTTTCCTTGTTTAAACATACTTCACTGTTGCTCACACCCCTGCCACCGTTACATACAATATCTGAAGAAGAGTTAAACTGTTTTGTAGCTGGACGATTTCTCTTGAATAAATTTTCCGACTATTGGTAGCTTGCTGTAGGCGGATGACTTGCATTGCTGAATGCAAGTGCTGTATCCGCATTATTGAAAAAATTTGATTTTTGTATAAATACAGATTTTTAACTGTATAAAATTTAATTAAGGAATAAAAAAGGAATCAAAATAACCGTATGAAAAACTGTATTTAAAAATGAAAGTTATAATAGAAATATACTCATTTTAGGGATGTTGGACCCAAGATTCCAACCAGAAACTTCAGAGTTTGCCTGTGGACTCACGCTGTTAAACCAACAAAAATTTATTTTATTTAAAAAATATAAGAAATTGATATATATCTATATCTTCCAATGAATTTTGCATTAATTGAAGAACTTTAAATCTATATTAAAAAAATTTTTTTTTTCGCTCTATACCCATAACTATATTTCAAAAAGTCTTGGTTTAATATTGTAGAGTGAATATATTGACAACTGAAATTTAGCAATTATTAGGAAATATGAGAGCATCATTTTGTTAAACTGACGTCATGACTTAAAATTCGTATTTCTAAATTTAAAGTATTTTTGAAATCTTAAGCAATTGAAAATATGATTTCATCATGTGCTTATTATTTCCAAAGAAATATTACAATTTCAATTAGTATTTTGGCTCATTTCATAACGCTTCTTTTCAAAATGATATAGCCTCACTTTTTTATTAGAATAATAAACAATGTGAATTATGAACATTTAGAAATTCATTTTATTTTACTTTCATTTACATTTTCAAATAAAATTACATCCGCATATTTTTAAGTAACAATGCAAAATTATGAACGTTTAGAATTTTATTTTTTAAAACTTTCAGTTAGATTTTCAAAGAATATGACGTCCTTCTAATTGTAACTATTATTGCAATCTTAAACCATTGAAAATATGATTTCATCCTGTGCTTTTTTTCTGTGCGAAGTATCAAAATAATTATTTTTGGAATTTAAAGAAGTTTAGAAAATTTAAAAATATGTGTTCATCCTTGGCTCATTTATCTTCATTGCATTGAATTCAAATTTATTCAGAAAAAAAGAATCTCTCTCATCTCGCTCCACTGGGATTTGAACACCAGATCAACTGATTTCCGGTCAGGTGCTCTACCAATTGAGCTACAGAGAGATCAGAGAAAGATACTGTTTTTCTGATATACGCTTATTTAGCAAGGTGTTACACAATCAATATTTTAAATAGGAATCTGTATTATTATCGGAAGTTAAAATTATCGATCCGTTGAGAAATCCAATCACACATACTGTGAATAATGGAAATCTACAATATCGATCAGAGATACTTTCCTCTATTTAAAATCTTCATTGCATTTTCAAAATTCAAAAAATCAAAGGAAAATGCACATTTAAAGCCGAAAAACGCATATATGAAAAAAAAGCCAAGATAAGGAAAACGTTAATTTTTGAAAGCCCTACAAGATTATCATAACATCTTTTTGAATTTTCTTAAAAAATCTAAAATTCAATTTTTCATAGCGCAGAAAATAATGAAAAATAAAATAGTTCAATTTTCGGTCAAACTATGCGAGATATGAAAAAAGATAGTGACACAACAATCTTGCACCCAAAAAATATCTATAGGATGCGTAGTTTTTGTTGTAATCGTAAAAAATAAGAGTACATTTTTTTTAATTGTTAAAAACGACACAAGGTAGAAAAAATTAGACAAATTTTTAATTAATTATGTTTTCGTATGGTGCGTATTTGTTGTTGAAATCGTAAATAATAACATTGAAAATACATAAATAAATTTTCTGGAAAAAACGAAACCAGGTGCTCTGTACCCATAAATATATATCAAAAAGTACAGAGTGAAAAACTAATTTATCATAATATTCATAAAATGAAATAAACCCAGTAGGCAAAAATTTTACGACGTCTTTACGACACGTTACGAGATATTTATGACGACTTTAGGAAATCCTATGTCCATGTCGATAAGATGTCTTTACGATGTCGAAAAGACATCGTCAGATCGTAAGACGTATTTACGATATCGTAAAGACATCTTAACAACGTGGACATAGGATGTAGTAAAGTCGTCGTAAAGATGTCGTGACGATGTCTTAAAGACGTCGCCTTATTTTTCACCCACTGGGAAGAGCTCAAATTTTGAGGTTAGAACTTTGATCCCCTGCTGGAAGTAAAAAGATGGTAAAAAAAAGTAAAAAGATAGAGAGAAAGATGAAAGTGGTACTTGGAACAAAACCCATGAAAAAAATTTCAAAATTTGAGTCCCGTAACATATTTTTTGCTCATCAAAATCGCTCCAGCCGTTCTCAAGAAAAACGACTTTTCGTCTTACCTTCTAACACCCATAAATCCCATGGAAATCATTTCTGGGAGATAATACTCCAGGATATTTTGGTACCGATTGATGCCATCTTATAATGAAAATATCGGACCTAATCAGCAGATTATTAATTATTTCAAAATATTCATAATGATATTAAGTTAATTTCAAATATGACAAATAATTTTAAATATCTACATTAATTTTATAATATTTTAACATATTAAAAGAGTTTACAGAAATAAAAAATAAAAAAAAATCTAAGACTTTTGTAGTGATTTCAAAATATTTGAGAATATTTGCATTTTCTGGGCACAATAGAAGAGTGTTGGAGGTGTCACAACTTAAACTTGTTGGGTGAAAATTATCTCCTGAACATTCCTTAAGAGATGAAAAGACTTAAATTTGATCCAAGAACGGGCTTTTTCTCATCTAAAATACCATGGTGATTTCGAAAGCCCGGAGACACGGGTTAACGTTGACCAATTTGAGAAAAAAATAGGGCTTTTCTTTTTCCGGAAAACGAAAAAATTGGGGAAGAGGTCGATCAGCAAAAAACGAAAGTCAAATTTTTGTATCACCCTAGTAAGCATATTAGTTTAAAAATAAAACGTTCTGAAAGTGGTTTAAAACCATTTTTAGAGTGTATATACCTAAATATTTACAGCTTCCTCCTCTTCTTCTAATGCGGTTGGTGACAGGCGAAAAACAAGACTCACTTGGGAAAGTCTAGCCTGGTTTGGAAACCTCCGTTTTTATATTGGTGGATTTTCACAGACAGAAAATTTTGTTTTCTGACAACTTCTTTCCTCTTATTTTCCGTTTCTTCCAAGCTATTGCGTGTTATGTAACTCAAAGTCTGCGCATTGTTCAGGGATTTCAGAAACACGTCGATGTTAGGATGTAGTGACGGACAAGCATCATTAAACTCCGAGTGGAAGGATTCGCATGCATTCGTTGTTCGCCACAGATCTGACGTAGCTGATGCCGATACATGAGGAGGAAAGAGTGCCATCATGCCAACGTAGTTTTCCACCAAGCAGATGATAAAATGATCTAGTCGTACACAACATTTTCCGGCTCCAGCTTGTCCAGCCCTTTGCTTTCACATTTATCTTTCAATATGCGAAACACTTTGGCATACGTCTTTTCCAATTTTTTCGCCAACAAACAAAAGACAAGTGGAATATAATAGCCATTCACGTATGAATATAATGTGAGTAATTGCAAGAAATGTTTTTCGCCATATTGAAAGGTTCCGTCGGCAAAGAGAATCTTTTGATATCGTTATGGAGCAGGAAGTTTTCTCCTTTAATATCATTTATTCGAGTAGCTTCCAAATACTCAGGCACATCCATTCTCGTTGTTGGCTGCCTGGGCATTTTTGATAATTTTGCGTAACAGATGTTGTTGCTTATCCTCCTGACGTCTTTTCGGGTGAGTAATTCAACAGAGTTTTCATCGTGTTGATGCTCGCCAATTTTCCTTGAAAAAATGGGATCAGCTCCTAAGGTGTAGATACGTGCCGAACAACTATTTTTAGTACATCGCCAAGCCTTCTCTTATGTCGAATTGAGCACAGACACTTCCTTATATTTATGATTGTTTGACACTCGAAGCACTTTTCCTTTCTCACTGAATATGACTTTTATCTCCATTTTCACTAGTTCTGCACTCTTCAAAATCTCAGAGTAAACTGAACAAAATTTCTAATATCTTTTGTAAGTCTGAGTTTGTCAGAACTCTGGCGGAAAAGATGAAATTAGGTTATTATATTACTTTATTGTTACTTTACCTGAAGCTGAAGACTATTTAACTGGCGCGCCCGTTTGGTGCCATAACTCTATTTTCACCGCCTCTCTATTCATGTAATGGAAAATTCAAACCCGATGATTTCAAAGCATGTTCATTTAAGCTTTTACTCTAATCATTAATTTCAGTTTTTTTAAAATCTTCCAAGCCACCTTGAAATGAATTTAGAGGAAAGTTAAGGGAAACGAGAAGAATTTAATGAAATTCGTAAAAATGCAAGGTGAATTGAAAAAAATTCAAATGAATTGAAAACAATTTAAAAATATGAAAAAGCTTTATTGGATTCAGTAACTTTGAAATGAGCGTAGAAAAATTCAAGGGAATTCAGAAGAATTTGATGAAATGCCCAGAATTCAAGCTGAGGTCAAAAGACTTCAGGATCCATTAAATGAAGACTGTTGAAAATAAGAAAATCTATTGAATCAAGTTGAATACAGTAAATTTAGATAAAGTGAATTTAAAAAATTCAAGAGTATTCCAAAGAATTCATAAGAATTCAGGGTAAATTCCAAAAAATATTTTTAAATTCTTCTAATTTTTAACCAAAAAAGTCACTAATGACTATAAAACAATTTAAAATAATTAACATGAATTCGGATTTTTTCAAATCGAAAAAGGCAAAAGCCAAATAAATTCCAAAAAATATAAAAAAATATCTTCAAATCTTTGAAACCCTACGAAATTGTTCAAATCTCTTGAAAATTCCCTGGAATCTAAAAATAATCTAAAATATTTGAAAGTCTTTAAAATCCCTTCAAAATATTGAAATAAGTAAATAATTTCTGGGGATCTTTTAAAATTTACTAAGCTATGCTTTTTTCAACTTTTTGTCCACTTTGTACGTTGAGAGAGAATAACTAATGCAAGTTTTCTTAGACTTCTTAGTTTGGAAATAATAATAAATAATAATATTTATTATTTATTTTTTAAAAAGCCGCAAAACAAAATTTGCAATGCATTTTTGGACCATCGAGTCATCTACTGCTATCTAAGTAGGAGGAGCACCCAGTTATAAGCTAAACAGGCGAGAGGTCAGTTTAGGCTCAACTCGAGCAAAAAATAAAAGGGGCCCACCAATGCTCAGGTCAAACAGTGACCGCTGGCTCAATTCGAGCGCAACCGAAAATATAACTATAATCTTAATTAGTTATTGTGCATTATTTATTGCACGGCTACCTGTCAATCAGGTGTTATGCCTCAACCCAGTGAGGAAGCTACGTGAGCACGTTCGGTGCTAATAGGCTGGGTCGAGGAATGCTCGAGCCTCAGGTATAGTGCTTTGTTCTTCACGGAAGAGAAGGAGCGAAGGCAAGCAATTGCGAGCGGACTCGACTTTTAAAATCTTCATAGAGACAACTCCTCGTCTGTTTGTAAATCATTAAGATACGATTTGCAGAGTATCTCAATATTATATTGTATAGTGTAGACCAATGGCTTCGGTACAACCTCGGCCTTGTGTAAAAATACCAATATAATATTTTAGAATTCTAATACCTCGATGAGAAATAAAGAAAAGGGCCTTTCGCCACACAGAAAATCAAATTCAAAATCAAAGAGTGGAACTTTGCCAAAATATTTTAGTATGTGCTCGTAATCGCTTTCAGAATTTCATTCACTCAAATCTGACAAGTGAGGATCACTTTAAGATTGAGTTCCTTTTCTAAACAGCTTCTGGCAATATGATCGCCTAGGCTCTCTAAAAGTAAACTCAACCCTTTACCGAAGGAGCTACAAGGTACTTGATTTTTAGGCCAAATATTTTGTAACTTCTCCACTTAGGGGAAACTTGTGTGACAAGAAGAGAGGATACGATCCTCAAGTCTTCTCACAATGTCTCCACCCTGAGATCCGCGCTTTTCAGACGGAAGATTCAGAATGCCGTTTTTCGGCCGTGGAGCGCTTTTTATTTCCCGTGCTCCGCTTTGCTCTCCCACGCTTACGTATTACCGTCTGAGTGGGAGTACTGGAGTCTGCGCTCTAGAGTTTCTCCTGTGTGATGCTACTTTTCTGCTGGCATCACGCAGGAGACATTCCTTTTGCCTATGACCAGGCTCGTCTTTTAACTCACAGGTTACAATATATATATTTATTTATTTAAGAAAAATTTAAAATGTAAGAAATCCATAAAACTTTATTTTATAGACACATGTTCAATTAATGTTATTTAAAGCTGTACATTCACGAAAAAAATCCCACTATTTTGACCGAAATTGAAGAAGATTTTCGAAAATTTCAGATGAGGCATCAAACTTCAAAAAGAAAGTTAATTTTCAACCAAATATTTAAATTTTCAACAAAAAAAAGACGAATTCCTAATGAGAAATGTTATTAATATTTGGTATTTATAACAACAACAAAAATATAATTCCAAATGAGAATCACAAAATAAGTGAACAACCCAGAAAATTTAAATATTTTGCTGAAAATTGTTTTTTTTTTTTTTGTTAAAAATGAATTTTTTTCTACAGTTTTTCCCAGGGCTTCAATTTTCACATGACATTATAATCAGTTGAGGTTAAATAAAATAAAGTATAACAATTCTATGATTGACAATAAATACATTTCTAAGGAATTTGTAATAAAAACCAAGCTCAATTCGCTATTTACTATTATGAGTAAAAAAACCAATGGTATTACAACTTACAAAAAAGGCCAGTAGAAACTCGATCAGTTTGATAAAAATTATTGCATTTCCTACAAAATAAATGAATTTTCAACCAAATACTGGATTTTGAGACCAACATGATGAATTTTGAATCAAGAAGAATTTTTTTCTACCAAACAGTCGAATTTTCGTGAAAAATCGATATTTTAACCAAAAAGTTTAATTTTCGGAAAAAATTAATTTTTAACAAAATACATGTATTTTGAACCAGCGAATTAGATTTTCAGTTGAATAAATTAATTTTCAACAAAAATTAAATGATATTTTGATAAAGTGGTTAAGTTTTTAACCAAAGAAGTCAATCTTCGACTAAAATGATGAATTTTCAACCAAAAAAAGAATAATTTTCAACAATGTAGTTCAACTTTTAATCCAGTATTTGAATTTTCAACAATAACAAAAAATGAATTTTTCTTCGTCTTTCCCAACAAGATGAATTTCTGACAACGGAGATTAATTTTGTATCAAAATGACTAATTATTTCTGGAAAAAAATTTAATAGTTGAATTTTAAATTGAACAAATTAATTCTCAACCTCCAAGAAAGGCGAATTTTCAACCAAGAAGATGAATGTTTCAACAAAAACGTTCAATTTCTGATTCAACCAAATAGTTGACTTTTTAACTAACTTAGTTAAAAAGTCAACTATTTGGTTTCAAATTTTTTTTTTAGTTCGAAAGTCAAGTGATTGCTCTTTGGTTAAATGTTGGAATATTTTGTTGCAAAATTATTTTATTGTTGAAAATTGAGCGTTTTGCTTGAAACTTCATCTCTTTGGTTGAAAATTAACTTTCTCATAGAACACTTATATATTGAATTGAAAAATCAACGATTTTGCAGAAAGTTCGTCTTTTTCAATTCAATTGAATTCAAATTTTTTGTTTTAAATTCGACTATTCACTTTTCGTCAATATGTGTCACTTTTTGGGTTAGAAATTATAAATTTTGGTTGATCAGCTAGTCAGTCCCTTTTGGTTGTCCTTCCTTTTGAGTCGCTTTT